>JAACJT020022694.1:0-32437 GCA_009936485.2 Gymnarchus niloticus | reverse complement strand
CATATCAGCTAGCTCTCTCCCTTTGCCAGTCATACTGCCAACATTCAAAGTTCCTACCCTCACTTCCACTCTCCTAAGCTTCCTCCTCTCCTCCTGCCTCCGGACACGCCTTCCCCCTCTCCTTCCCCTTCAGCCAACAGTAGCCCAATTTCCACCAGCACCCTGTTGGCTAACAGCGCTGGTGGCGGTCATTGTTAACCCGGGTCTTGACCGATCTGGTATGGAAATCTGTTTTGTTGTCCACATATTAGATTTGGCAAAAATTTTACACCAGATGCCCTTCCTGATGTACCCCTCCCCATTTATCCGGGCTTGGCACTGGCACGGAGAAACACAGCGCATTCCCCAGTGGCTGGGTTACTCCAGAACAGCACTTTAAAAGAGAGTTTTTTTCTTCCCCTAGTGGACACAGCCCTCAGCAGCTTGAATGACAGATTTCCAAAACTCAAAGATGTTTATCACCTTTATGGTTTCATCTTCTCAAAAGAAGACATGTCAAACACTATTCAGAGTGGCACACTTCTAGACAAGTGTAAGAACCTGGAGAAAACACTACATGACATAGATTCTGAGGATTTGGTTCTGGAGGTCAGGGCTGCTTACCATGCATTTCCTGATCATGTATCTTCCTCCCCAAGAGAGATGCTTGATTACATTTACAAGGAACAGCTTCTGGATCTCTATGGAAACCTCAGCATTACCCTTTGTCTGCTATTAACTCTTCCAGTTCCGGTTGCCTCTGGAGAGAGAAGCTTCTCAGCTTTAAAGCTCATCAAAATCTATCTCAGGTCAATCATGTCCCAAGAGAGACTTTCAGGACTAGCTCTTATTTCACTAGAGCACAATGTGCAAAGGTCTTTGGATATGGAGGACAGAATAACAGCATGTACACAAGCCAAGGCCCATAAGCGGCATTGGTAGAATCCGTGCTCAAAGGGTGTTGATGGGCACTGACTTTATAATGTGGGTTTAGTTTCCTAAGAGGACTTTTTGATGTTAAGACACTGTATTTTGTACTATGTGAATATTTTTTTATTTAATATTTTTATTGCCCTGTATGTTTATATTGTGTCAGTTTATTATATTGTACTGTGCGCACTGACTGTTTTTTAGCAGAGCACAATTTTCAAAGGTTTGTTTGTTGGAAGTTCTTTTGTTATCTAAAATTATTTAATTATTATTTATGTTTTTATTGTTCTGGTTTATTGTTCTGATTGTAATTGTTCTTAATATTTATATTTTTGAAAATAATATCAATGTGAACTTTTGAAATAAAAATTGTTTACGTTTCACAATTTTTTGTTGGTGTCAAAGTATTTATAACATAATGGTGATGAACACTGGTTGAAGGGGGACCCCAAAAGACTCTGATAGTAGCAATACTGTTTTCAACCATTTTAGACAAATGTGATATTACTGAAAACAGGAGACTGAGCAGTTGAATCATTGCCAAAAAAATATTCACTGGTGCATAAAGCCAGGATGCATGCCATACCCATATTGTACTTATTTTACCCAATTTTGATTAAATAGCTAGAACTCATACATGCTTTTTCCCAATTCACCTAATTTTACAGGCAAGTGCAGATTCTAGCCTTCTCCTAGTCCCACAAAGGGCACCTCATTCCACCTTTAGGGGGCGCAACAGTTAAAGCATATATGTTTAGGTACATAATAATAAATATCTCATCACTTGTGATACATATAATCAACATTCTTTTTGAGATGTGTTCTCCTGTCCGCCATATTTCAGCATATACAGTCTGTGTATCTTTCTGTAATATTTTAATATATGTACGTTGTGCTAGCACATTTTCTTTAACTATTCTTCTGTGATGAGTACTTGTTTGTGTCCCCTAACATGCCATACATTCTACTTGTTTCCAGTTTGTTCAAACTGTCATAATACTACTCATCAGTACTATCCGTCCATTCCAGTTTTCACCAGTTTATACTTCCATCTATCTCTATGTCCTTCCCACCATCCTTCCATATTCCCCTTTATGCAAATGTGCTTGAACCCACTAATCACTGCTTGCAGATATATTTTTAAGTATAATTACAAGTACTAACTAATCATAATTTAATTCCTTTTAACCAAAACAGTATAGAGTTTATCCATTTATTTGTATCCCTGTTAGGTTAAATTTCCCCAGTACTTATACCAGAAATTGAACCACAACTCTGAATATTTAGGGTTTTTTGTCTTCCAATAACCCTGTTAAACATTTCTGCCCTTTCTACCATCGAACTGTAAAGTATAAATTTGGCATTTGGAGAGGGTGCTGAGGCTTGCACCCTTTCTCTAGAGGGTGAGTTTTGACAGTCAGCTGACGATGCAGTCATCAATGTCTTTGCTGGCATTTTCATGAAAGCTCACATGCCCCAGTTGTACTCTGCATTATGACATGGATTAAAGTTCCCTGCAAGAATGTTAAGAGATGTATAAGAGATTTTAAATTTATCACTGTTTTATGGCATGGTATAAAGTCTGTTATTACCATTATGCTGTGCCAGAAAAAAAAAGAATTCCAGCTGTAATAAAAGGAAAAAATTCCCATTAAGAAGCAGATTTATTTATTATTCATTCATTGTCTGAATGTTAAAGTGGTCTTGACATTTTGCACTACACTCTAGTGCGCTACAATCCGGTATATTGTATGGTGAGTCATATATGTGTACCAATCTCTTCCCTCCCAAAGTCCTCTTTCCCAGAATATATTGAAATGAGTTATTAATAAAACAAAGCATGCAGTTTCTCTTTTATACAGAAACATTGTTTATTTCACCCATAAATGAACGTTAATTACAACTAGCAAGACGTTTTTATTTTGCTGCAAATCTGAGCTCAAATATAATTCACTATGCAGCAGAACATACCTCTAAATGTCTTTATCTGAAAGAAAAGATGCTCTTACTTGTTTGAGGATATAACCACTTGTACCCAAAACAAGCAAAATACACTAATGAATGTACTAAACAAGCACAATAACCTCTCCTTGTACTGCAGTCCATCACCGAATCCTGTGTTATGTTCACGTTTAAACACAATAGAAGGAAGACTTACCAGATGGCATTTGAGTAACTTCGGTTCTCTGTTATTCACATGTCTCCCTGGCTCTGATTAGCACTTAGCTGACTTGCCCAGTATGCTTGGTTTTATATTTTATGTTTGCCACAGGAGGTAGAATGTACCTGAAATGGGGGCCCCAGCTCTAGGATTAAAGGTAGTTGGACTGTAATCAATACGTTTTACTCACGCTCCATAATCCCAGTTATGTTTTAATATTTCTGTGTGACAGTAGCCACTTTCAAACTTCAAACATCACATAAGTCTTGGTGCACCTGGACGTAGATGGTCCGGTAATAAGATAACAGGAGCCTTTCTGTGATAATTCTTCAACCCACTCCTGTTCACCTCCATCTGACCTTCAGCATTCCACACTCAACAACCATTAGTCATAAAGGCAGTACAACACATTTTCAATTAACCCCTCAGATCATTGTCATATTGGTTAAGCGTTTGTGATAAATCTAATTTATACCTGTACCGTGTATCCATTTGCAGAGTGGAAAACCCTTTTGTTCAATTGACATGTTGACCAGTTGGGATTGCAGTTAGTAAAGATATCAATTTTTAACCTGAAGGCCCAAAGTTCAGTAATGTCTAGTAAGACTCTGCTGTTGCACTCTTTACCAAAGTACTTATTGTGGAGGTGCATTTGGATACCATACCTCCATCCATAAAGACTTAGGCCTATTCAGTACAGGTTACAGTGAGCCTAGTCCTAGTGAGCACTAGATACAATGTCGGGGATACCCTAAGCTGGCCATCAGGAAATTGCGGGTCACACACATTTTGTACACTTTAAAGACACTTGAACCCATGGAGTGTGAGAAACCAACATAAAAACAGAGAAAATTCAAACCCGCAACAATCCTAACCACTGCTAACCCATAAATGTCCGTCTCTGTGAAATACCGTAATATCAAAACAGGAATTTTTAGTGCTTGTTGCAATTGTTCATAATAAAAATGTCTTTTGTGAGAGTGCAGTGGTCATTGACCACCAGATGACGCTATTGTCCACAGATTGCCTTATAACTACTCACCACTTCATTAATTGGTGCTGCTCTTATGTGTTTCACATGGTCTCCTTTCTACTGCTGCTTCTTGCTTTTTCTCAACAGAAAATTAGACATTTGAAACATAGGGATTGTTGTACTATTGCTGAATTTTCTGTAACTTAGTCTAGGATTTCACACAACTCCCTTTATTTTTTAAATCATACAAAATTTAACCTAATCAGCATTAAAACACATAATAAAAATTGGCATTACATTGAAACCACACCCCAAAATGGCTTGGAAATAGATTTAACCTCTTTTTATGCAACCTTTGTAAACAGTATAATGTTTATAATACATGCGTATTAATAGATTATGCACAATGTCACTGTGAAGACCCCATGGGATGGTGAACACCGGCTGCCTTCCAGACTTTGTGAGGGAGTCTGAGCTGCCGGATCTCAGAGGTGACGCCATGACCTTGGCCCAGCACCACAGGGGAAACCCGGCCAGTGGACATACGCAAGCGGAAACTGAGAGGAAGTAGGCAATGGAAGCTTTACCATCAGAGAAACTAGTCTGGCTGCCATCTACCACCCCTGGGTGAACAGTAGCATGAGTCATGATCTCCCTCCTAGGAATTCAAGAGGTGAGCCATTCCCAGCATCTGTTTCCTCAGCATTACAGAGAGGATCCTGGCAGTAATTCACACCAAATAAAAACAGGAACAGCACCATCCCACCATCAGAAGTCAAGAGTGTTCACACCTACTGCACTGTGAATCTCACCACACCACACTGAGAATTAACAACAGCAGCATGCAGAGTCAGTCTTTAAAACCTTTATGATAAATTGTTGGTCTTTTTTTCAAGACCAACATCGCACAGAAATAGAAGGTAAGAAGTTTGTATAAACTTTCATTCATCTGGTCACAGTTCCAAATGAACGGCTTTTGAAACAGCCAACCCTCAGCACACCTGGGCTTATATTTCTTATTCCATAGTGTGGGGTTTGGGTTGGGGTCCTACTTAAGCCACACTCCCTTTCGCCTACACTGATGTTTGTGACCCACCAATCTGTGCTATTCTTCAAGGAGCGAGGGACCTTGTTTGTGACACAGCATGACACATGCCGTCCTCTGATCGCCCACTGTCAGCCTGGGGACACAATTGGTCATGCTAAAGGGTGGATCACCCATGGAAAACGAAGAGATTCATCACTTAAATCATGGAGCAAAGTGCAACTTCTCTAGAATCAATGTTAGCAGGCACTGAGATGGACAGAAGGCATGGGACTGGGTAAGCACAGGATGAAGAGGAACTGGGTGAGACCAGACAGCAGCAGAGAAGCACACATCCATCATGAGATGAGCAAACAGCAAAAAAGGCCTGCCTGAGCCTAACCCTCACCTTGCCCTGACACACCCTAACCCTATACAGCAGGCTTCACACTGACCCTGACTGTCAGGAATGCCTGCACCACCAACATGCACAGTTCATCGTCAGTGAGCAAGCATTACAGTGCTTCATCCTAAAGGGGAGCCCAATCACCAAAAAAGTCCGAAAACAAAACACCCAGAACCTCTGAAATATCAGCTTTTTTCAGATTTTGCTTTACATGTGAGGCCTCACATGGTTTCACATGAACAGATTGATCTCTGTATGCAGTTTGTTTAAAAACAACACGCATGTGTAACTCTGATCTGGGGGCAAAAGGCCTGGAAGAGGGCCACAGGAGAAGTGGTGCAAGCAAGTCCCACCATAAACCCAATAGACCGTGAGTATCTGCAGGCCAAAGGTGAGGCTTCAGTCACGTACATCAGTGGCCTGTTTGTGGAGAGTCACAGTGTAGAGGTTTCCTCCTTCTACTCTGAACAGTGACCACTCAGCTTGCTCCATGGCAATATGTCTACTAGCATTCATTTTTCTATCCTTCAGGAAATCTTGGGGCACCATCACCCCATCCCAGCCACTACTGACATAGCAACAGCAGAATTGCACAGTGCATGGTAGTGTATGGTTTCCTTTAAGCAGTAGAAAACCTCCCCATCAGGTGGCTGTGCCTGAACCCCCGTGGCCCAGAAATGTTATTATGGCCCATCTTGGAGGCAGTGTGGCTCATGCTGACCGCAAAAGTTATGTAGAAGTTGTTTCCATGGCAATAGTGGCTAGTCTGGAACCTAAAGCCCGTCAGCTTTTCTCGTTGGGGGGAAGAGTATTTGGAACAGCATCTTCCATGACCTGGACTAATGAGGCAAAATGACTCAGCTGGTCTTCAGACAGACTCATCCATACAAATCAACTGTCCTGGTTCTGTCCTCTGGTCCCCAGGCAAACCAGCCTTGGTTAAACTGAGTCCTATCATCTGTTATAGTATGCTTGAAACTGTCTGCAAATGAATTCAGGGGCTCCAAGAAAAACACTAAATCAGTTTGTTTTATTCTTTATGCAGAGCCTCTGACAGTTTAATTAAACACATTAGCATATTAGGCCAAACATTAGAAAAACTTTAATGACTTATTATACTTTCAAATATATGCTGCTACTAGGCTTTAATAACTGACTGAACTGCAAATGAAGGAAATATACAAATAATTGAGTTACACTGCAGCATTTCTCAGAAATTAATGCAGTTACTGTTCGGTTTACCATGTCTAGCTGAACTGATTCATGCATAAATGTTTCCACTTCCCTAGCTTCAATCTAGGAATTACAGGGGCTCAGGTTACAGAGACACAGATAAGTATTTCCACAGGTATCCAGGGAAGTGGATCAAGATGTTCCTTTTCACACCAAGGTTGCAGGGGAACCTGGAGCTTTTCAAGGGTGAAGTTTACTTTGGGAGGGATGCCAGCTCATCTCAAACCACACAGTCATGCACCACAAGAAATTTAGAGACACCAGTTAGTCTGACTGCATAACACAGGGACATCATGCAGACTCTACACATAAGCACAGCAGAGGCAGAATTTAAACCCCCCCACACTGGATGTATGAGGCAATAGTGTTACACAGTTAGCCATCGCTTTAAGATTTCTTGGTTTAATTAATTTTCACACTTCATGGTATTTTTGAATTTTGTCACAGAAGGCTGTCAGCCTGGAGACAAAAAAGCTTCAGGTTCTGATTTGCAACTGGCTGCTGGCATTTAGAGTATAACAGCCAATCCAACAGCAATATGACACCTGTGTATGACCCATAGGAGGTCTCTCTGCCCCTGAAGGGCACCGTATCATCTCTGCAAAGACTCCATTGGCGCTGCAGCTGTTCCCAGTGAGAAGGAATAGGACATTCGATACCTATGCTTAACCACAGAGTCACGGGGCATAAAGCATTAATCAGGTTTCATGCTCAATGTGACACAATGTTGGTCCTAAACAGAGATTTTGTAAATGTCCAATGTACATATCTGTGGAGGAGAACACTGACTGACCAAGTTAGACATCTTCCTAGGTCTGCATAAGATCATTTCAAGCTTCAGTTATCGATGTCAAGTGTGGAGAGAGACACTGACAGATTACCACAGAAACATGGAGGAAGCTCGTTTCAGAAAGGCTGCTCTAGACTGGGCTCCCCCCACCACCCACCCACTCCGTGACTGGAGCACTCTTTACTGGGGATATTTTGTTTAGCCAGGAGATGGTATGTACATCATCAGCCACTAATATGTTTCATTGTCCTATATAAGTAGCTCTTGCTTACTTTTTTATACTTTGGATATTAATTAATGTTAATTGTAGCATTTTTTTTCTTTTGAGTATTCAATGTGTTGGAAAACATGGTCAACCTTTGGCTTTAACAACTTAAAATGCACTTAAACTTAGCTTTAGTGTGTGATCCCTCGTCTTGACTAATTGATGATATTCACAAAGGTCCTGTGGTGTGTTTGGCAGGTTATCACATGTTCCTTTCACTTCTCACCATCTCAGCAGTGCTGAGGACCATCTTATCCTTGAAATCTCCTGCCATGACACTACTGTCAGACAGTCAGACATTCCCCTGGCACACAAAGCCATCTCCAGAAAAGAGTGGCATTCTTCCTTGGTTGACTCTCGACCATCCTGTACATAAGGCACCACCCTAAAATGTTTATTTACAAAAGTCATAAATAGGTCTCAATGAAAGAAGGTTTACACAGGACACTTCCTGGCGAAGCAGTCATGCAGCAGATATATCTTCTGTCACAGGATTTGTCCTGTGCCTGGTTAATGGTAATTCTTTCAGCTGAATTCAGTCCTTTGGCTGAATGTGACAATGGGACCCAGCATCTTCACTCAGGCTTCTGTCACGTCAAAGCAGGAGGTGTTGTCAGGCCGGAAAAGCAGGGAGGTAATAAACAAATCAGGTAGCAGGCCAATTCACTTAGGGTTGCAAACAACAGCGCTATTCAGCAGGAAGCCCAATAATAGACCTATCATAGTGGTTGCAAGGAACAGAGGCCATACAGAGCTGACACGTATCCATACATGAATTCTGATTGGTCAAAGAACCATCAGACATGGCACATGCCATACTCATTTCCAGACCACACAGGGTGGGATTAAACAGGAGGATGTCTGTGGAGCTTCCTGTTTTCATCACACAGCTCTGAATGACCAGCACCTACAGAGGAAGTGTCTTTGGAGCAAATGGCCAGATTTCTCACACATCCACAGATGTAGAAGGACCCAAACACAGATGTTGACACAGACACACACAGATGTAGAAACAGACACACAGGTCGGTTATTCTATTTCTGTACAGCTTAAATCACCTCTAGTCACCTATCCCATGAAATATATGTGTGACACAGTGATAGCTGAGTTTGTGTATGAGAACTTTTCAGAAACTCTTTTGCTTTTTAAGCCTAGTTCATACCTCACTTATCCATCCTCCACCATGGTCATGCGCACAGACCATTGTGTCCTTACTACACTTGTCAGTCTACGTGTGTATTTGCGGTCAGCAGCAATGATCTTCTACCAGACCAGCAGGGGCACATGTTGTCCTCAGAGTCTGAATGAAGCTTAAGCAAAAGCGGAAGCACACAACAATGGCAATGAAGTCATATTTTTCCAGTGTTTTAGCAATCTCTCTCCGTGAGTTTGCACAAAGGAATCCGTCCTTGTGCTCTTTGAGAGACAAGTTGTAAATGTATGGGTACCTCCACACTTCCTCCCATAGCTGCTCATTGAAGGTATCCATGACAAATACTCTCTTCTTCTACTCCTTCTTCATTGACATAATTTCTTTTAAATTCAGTGCTGTTATATATTGGCCATTCCCAGCAGTGCACTAATCTATTCCTAGCACAAAACGTACTCTAGATATAAAATCTGACCTAGATGTACACAATCTGCATGGGGATCCCTGATGACGAAATTTACGTCATGCGCCCCATGAGTGTACTGTGATGGAGCAGGGAACAGTGAAGTATAAAGTTTGCTTTATTGACATGAGTGTTATGAGCCAAACTTCAGTAAAAAGGATCAGTTGTACTGATGCTTGACACATAGCTACAACATTCTGAAGCCTGTGCTAAGAGGTGTGAAGCCTGACAGTCTGCAGCACCTCAGCATCAAAAGGTGAGATGCCAAGGAGTGGGAGTGCCTCTGAGTGGGGAAGTCATTTTCCTCAGTGTCCTTTGTGGAGGTATATAAACATTCAAACTATTGTAATTAGGGTTACCCTTATAACATTGTATGTATATAAAGACTCACACAGTTATAACATTTTTAGATATTTTAAATTTTTTTACACTCAATGTGGTCTTCAGGGTGGGTGTGGTTTGAATGTTTGGAAGGTTGCTGGTTCAAATCCAGTGGCTAGCAGAGCAATCATGTCACTTTTGGACCCTGAAACAAGGCCTGGAATTGTTTCAAGGGTGCTGGATTAATGTGCATATGTGTGTGTGTGTGTGTGTGTGTGTGTGTGTGTGCGTGTGTGTGTGTGTGTGTGTGTGTGTCTTGTGAACAGTAAGATCAGAAAACCAGAGTTCTCATATACTTACACTCACAAAAATGGCCAATTAAAAGTATACTGTTCCCACCTGTGAAAGTCTGAAGTTAGGTGTGTCAATCTCACCTGCTAAACAGGGGAATCCATCCATCCTCCAACCACCAGCACAGGTCAGGGGAGCAGAGGTGGGGCTGGAGCCTATCCCAGGAAACCCAGGGAACCAGACAGGGGACGGCCTTTCTTTAAACAGCATGCTGGTGTTTTAAACACCCTCTCCCACAGAGGGTGGACAGGGGCTTACCCTGGGTGTTTATCTGCAGACCAGGTGTGCCCCTGGGCATTGGGGGGGGGCTTTCCTGCCTTACTGCAGCCACAGTCTGCAGTTTGTCTGCAGTTCCCTTCCCCCCACAATGAACACACATGCAGTTGAAAGGGTTGGTCACCGAGGGCAACAGCCCTTGTCAGTTTATAGACAAATACATCAGGCTCACCAACATTGCAAGTTATAATTAGCCCTTCTAATTAAACACTTAAAGCAGAAATGCTTTTTATTAGGAGTCACAGACAATAGCCACTTCAGTATGGGGGTATACCCATTGGCATGGTCTGGTCACAAGACCATCAGAAAACTGATATAAGTGAAAGGCTTTTTGTGGCCCAGCACTGCTGCATGATGTGAATGTTTGGTAACATAGTTAAGGCTGCCGAAGACTTCCTCTTTGTTATAAACATATTCAGGTACTTGACCAAAAAGGCTAATATGGACATGCTATGAATACAAATAATAGAGACATCCGGAACACAGGCCATTTACTTAACCAAGACTGACTTGCATTTTGAATGCATCAATCGAATGTTTCATGGATACAGATATCAAAGCTTCAGAATCCTAATACTTTCTTAAAGGAAACCAAATCCGTGATGGCCATCCTGAGTAACAAGTCAGGTTTTACAAATGGTGCATAATGAAATGTATACCTGTCATGCTAAGTTATGCTATCAGACAGGCTTAAGCTAACGTGTTCATGTTTCTCAGCCAGCTGCGACTGCAGAGATGTACTACACGTAGAAACTATGTCCAGCTCTTTCACTTGTCCAGTTCAGGGGCAGGCTGTGCAGGGAGAACGACAGAAAAAAATTGTTTTGGCATCAGGACCACCACAGTTTTTCACAAGAATCAGGATCAGGACAACCAAGGAGGGAAAGCTTCAGAAAATCAGAACAGGGAAGACATCCATGCTGGCAGATAAACTCCTCACAGGGCAAAAGACAGCTTTCTGACTCAGAGTGGAGCTGCAGGAGCTGGGAGTCAGAATGTGGTCCCTGTCAGTTGAGGTAACCCAATGTTTCCACTATCCAAACTGGAAGAAGAAATAGGACAGGAAATGCATATAGTGTGACTGACAGGAGAAGACAAGAACAGTGAGGATTCTGTACCCTGCTGCTCAAAGTGCACCAGCCTTTTGAAATATATAGACAATATAACACTTATTCTTTAGATAAGTACTTAGAAGACTCATTTAAATAATGAAGAATTATAGGTAAAAATAAAAATCATATATTATTTTAGCTTCAGATGGTGCACATGTGCTGAACTGTAACTTGTCTTCCGGGGGCTCACAGTATGAAGTAGCTGTAATGAGGTCTTTCCCTGGGCAGAAAGCCTCCTTTGGCCCTTCTTTTACGCTCAGGCTGTCTAAGTAAAACCAGCTAAACCCCATTCATTATTTTTGCTAGTTCCCTAGTGTGTCTGACTTGCTGTGTTTTATGGCCTGTTCAGCCTCTATAACCCCACACCTGCCAATGACATTTATACCCTCAGAACTCACTACAGTCACATGACAGCATCATGTAAACATGCTTATGTGAGCTTTCTGCACAGTTTCCCCAGGTTCCCTCTACCCTTTCATACAAATAGAGCTCTGCTGGTGTGGAAACCAAAAGGTGCGGTGTCAGCCTCACCAAAGCTGAGTCGTCAGAGGTCGTGGAGAATCTCTGAGCGCCACTTGACACAAGAGTCCTTCATGACAACTGAACAGATTAATATTTAACTTGGGCAGATAAGCTGGCTCTCCCCTTCTTCAAACACAGCCTGAGAGGGACACACAGAAGACACTGCCTCCTAAATACAGACAACATACATAGCATGCAGGTGAAAAACTCTTACACTGAATGAGTGTCAGCTAAGGTATGAAATGAAAAAATATTAAATATAACCTGTTACACAGGTTGTGTGGCAGTGCTGTCTGAAGGGAATGCTGTTGCGAGACCAAATGATTCAATGATTTAACAGGTACCAGGCAAAAAAAAAAAATGCATTTGAAGATGAAAAGAGAACCTTATTTTCAGGTATAACTGTTTTTTCACCCCCATCTTGCAAATGAGGAAACAGGGAGCAACTGTGCTGCATTTAGAAGCTAAACTCCAACAGCCTTTCATCATTTATGCAGGTGCATCTCTTGCTAGAGGCTGGAGACTCCATTGTCCAGCTCAGAAATAGATGCTCCATCTCTGTACTCTGTAAAGCCTGCTTATTCCATATCCAGTTCTGGAACATTTTCTGATTCCTCCCCTCATTCTGTTTGTTTCCAGCAAATTCTGTGGTTACAGGAATTTAACTACCATTTCCTGTGAAGAACAGAGAGGAGCCAAGAAGGCAAATTTGAAGAATGGGAAACAGGAGAACCTTGTATCATGCAGAATACATCACTTTGGACTTAAAACACAGCCTCATCACCCATGTGTAATCAGTCATCCCTGTGGAATCTTTAAACACACCCTCATCACTGCAATGTGTAATCAGTCATCCCAGTGGAATCTTTAAACAGCCTCATTTTTGCAGTGTGTAATGAATCATTCCTATGGATTCAATAAAGATCACATCATCATCACAGGGTGTAATCAGTCATCCCTATGGAATCAATAAACACAGCCTTATCACAGCAGTGTTAATCAGTCATCCATATGGAATCTATCACCACAGCCTCATTACCACACTGTGTAATCAGTCATTCCTGTAGAATCTATAAGCACAGCCTCATCCTTGTGGTATTAAACATGCTATCTACTACTTCATAAAGTGTTAAGCCTGGATAAAATGTGACTCCCCACATTTCAGGGGCAGGCATCACAAATGTGGAAAATATGTCTGACTTTTGTGTCATCCCAAATTAATCAAATTTATTTTACAATAATAATACAGATAAATTAGAAATGCTGACCCCTAAAATAAGAAGATATTTATACCCATCATATTTATTATTGAGATTGAATTATATTAAAATATGATGCTGGTTTAACCATGAAAACAAGAACACAGAAAGAGGCCAGCCTGGATTTCCATTGTATAACACTTACACATCCTATATGCTGCTCATGTTCCTGAGTGAGACAGCATCACTTAACTGCCTCAGTCATCTGCAAGCTTGACAACAGAAGAAAGGAAGAGCCTCTTAATAATATAATAATAGGCTCCTCAAACTGTATGCTTTGTGTATAGTATGTTTAATGCATGTATGCTGGCACTACACAAACTACAGAAATAGCACAGGTGGTAAAAAAAAATTAACTACTTACCAGTTTTAAATTATAGATCTCTTCAGACTGGGTGTAAGATCCTGAAACATTAATATGCACAATATGTACTGTGGTACTGCCTAGTGAACACTAGGGGGCATATGCTCATACATGTAATCTAACTTTAATTTCATTTATTAGTGTAAAGGATCATTAAAGACACAGACAGTAAATGTTTGCATTCAGAAGCCTGTTCACCACTGAAAAAAGATGGCCCATCTCAGTGTTTATACAGCCTGCTGTGTGTGCTGGTGTTTCAGCACTGACAATCACCTTCTTTACCAACAACATGGTGATAGGCAGAAAGAAAATCCTGAAACCAGCACCTGCTGTAAACATCAAGCAATGCCCTCCTGTTCCAGTTCTTTTTCCTGACTTCCTTGCCTGTTAAATGTCCTTCAAAAAAATCTTTTCTGAGAATGTCACAGCTATGCCACCAGGTGGCACTACTGGCATATACTTGACTATGCAGGGAAAGAGATTTAGTCATTGTTTACTTTGTTTCAACTACAGTCAATCAGCAGGAACTTGACAGCTGTTGGTTTAATGAAGCAGCATTAAAAACAAGCCTTTAACTTCATGGCAGTTCCCTCCCAGCTCTCTGACTGTCTGCTGCCAGTGGCCAACATCAGAGATGGAAGGATGGAGACACATCTGCCCTCAGGGACATGTCAGAACTGTGCCGTGCCCCCTACAGGCTTCTCTGCTGCTCATACAGCTGCAGTGGTGAGAGAGATTAGGACAAACCCCACCCCTATCACTCTTAGGGGCATCAGGAGAGTAACAGAGTTAGTTATGGGGAGTGGTTCAACATTACAGCCCAAAAGTAGCTAAACACACATCTGTGCTTTGAGATGAACTTAACACCCATACAGAGTACGAGGGTGGATCTTTATGGTCCCAGCGAGTGGTCTCTGCGATGGTCATCAGGCCTGAGGCTGTCTGTACGGCTGCATCCTAAAATCAGTAGGACAGTAACACATTACATAACCACAGCCACCACAGAGCATCAAGTGTCCACATCACCTGACTGCCAGCAAGCAGATCCCAGTCCCCTAGCACCCAACAGCCTGGATGTGTTTTGTTGCATTATGAGCATGTCAGACAATGTCTCATAAGTCTGAGTGTATGTGTGTGTGTGTGGGTGTATACGTGTACATGTAATTATTATGTGGTGGGGACATATTGTCCTCTGGAGGAATGAAAACCTGATTTTGACTCATCAGAACATTTGTTATGTCCACACATGGGAAAACTCAGTTTTACAAAAATCTGTAAATACAATCAAAAACATAAATAGACAAAAGTCTTGTATTTTGATACGTTGTTTATGGTTAAGGTTAGGGCTGGGTAATGGTTGAGGTCATTGTAAAGATTAGCGTTAGGCCAATAGAAACGAATGGAACATCCCCACAACATTATACAGTAGATGCAACTGTGTATGTGCGTGCGTGTGTGTGTGTGTGTGTGTGTGTGTGTGTGTTTGTGTGCATATGACAGGTGTCTTCAGATGGTAACCTCCTTCTGGTGCAGACAATGTGGTCATGTGGATGTCCAGAGGACCCATTGTGAAAGCTGCTTACAGAGGCTGGCCACACAGTGCCTGGGAGCCTGCAGTTCAGTGCTTCCTATAGGCAGCCATAGAACTGCCTTTGCATCATCAGGAAAAAAACACATGACTGCTCAGGGTCATTAAAATGACCATTATGGAAATGAGCGACCACATTGCCTCTCAGCACTACAGATTGGAATACTCGGATTCCATTGTCACTGGATCAAACATGCAAATGATTCAAATGATGTTAGTCCTGCAGGAGATATGGAGCTGTGAGCCTCTTAAATGGGAGAAGCAGTTTCCTCAAGTGCCAACTGTCAAACCTGCACAAGAGGCAGCCCAGCAGCCATGACTCCATGCCCACGCGTTCCTGCATGTTGCCCGGGTGCAGCTGCATGGTCTCTCATGCAGGCATCCTGCTGTGTCTCTGCTGGTGTTGTGGTATTGAATGCCCCAGATCACCTTACACATCGCAGACAAACATTACACTTCAAAGCTGATATTTTATGCTATTGGACACTGCATTAGAGAAGTGAAAAAGTATACACCTGGAGATCTTCTCATTTATGGCAATCAATGGGAAAGAGAACAGATGCATTAAACAAGTATAGATTTAAGTCCAACAGCTAGCTCAGTGAAGGCTGTTCCATTAGGGACCCTAAAAGTCACTCAGAGTAAACTGGATTGCTCTTGCAAACAGCACCACATATCATCAGCATTTTATCAACTGCTGAAAACTGCAATGAAGCCCTGGAGAAGCAAAATATCCCCAAAAGGATGAGAACTTGGCAATGTTATTAGCATGTAATTTCACTCAAAGCAGTGCAATAAATACACAGCCTTGTACCTGACAGCCTAATGGGCAATGGGCTGACAGCCTATTCCACAGAAGTTCTGCATGGCATTATAGCACCAGTAGGTGGCGATCTGAGCCTGAAAATTCCTTATCTGTAACTCACTTTTGTTGGAGCCTCCACAACAATGCTGTTAATAAATAAAGTGAATATTTTTCTGGGCTCCCCGCATGTTTAAATGTAGCTATTAACATACTTCAAAAACTTAAGGCCAAATATGGGATTTCTGTCCAGACTGACCCACAAGGAGGAGAAAAGCAGATTTTTACACTTCATATAAAACATTTAGTATTTTACATTTAGATTTATTTACTTTGCAGACCCCTTTGTCCAAAGTAATGTGCAACAAGGCAAAATATATACCACAAGCATACAGCCGTTAAGGTGTTTTAACTCATCTTTAGGTACTAAAGTACTAAAGACTTGTGAAGGTGTTGTGTCAGTCTTCACCCCATGGAAAAGTCATATAAACAGCCACTAAAAAAGAAAGATCCAAAACGTGTGAGATAACAATAACCCAGTGTGGTCCAAATGGCCATCCAGAATGGAACATTCC
The DNA here is from genome assembly GCA_009936485.2 of Gymnarchus niloticus. Classification (NCBI taxonomy): domain Eukaryota; kingdom Metazoa; phylum Chordata; class Actinopteri; order Osteoglossiformes; family Gymnarchidae; genus Gymnarchus; species Gymnarchus niloticus. The sequence continues at coordinate 15,893 of JAACJT020022694.1, read as the reverse complement.
AGTGCTACATCCCCTCCCCCACAGACACATCAAGCAGCCTTTCAAAGGCTCACCCCCCCCCCCACCCCCCACTGGGATTGACACTCTTAGATGGAAAATTTAATGGGAAATTTAAAAAACAGGGAATGCAAAAAAAATATTCTTCCTATCGCAAAGCTTAAAAGTATGTCATATGAATGAAAGAAATTAACAAATAAGGGCACTGTCACATTATTGAGAAGCAGACTACCATTAATGCCCACATTTTCAATGCGGTCCCAGCTACCTTAACCTATCCAATTGATGACTCCATTAGGTGTCATTTGACTTATTGACCTATAAACATGAAAGTAAGCCATTATTCACATTCCATATATTCACACATGCATTATATTCTGTTTAGAGACATGAAAAATATTTGTGTCTAAACCTTAAAAGGAAACAACTCAGTCTTTATTACATGCTGCATGTTTGAAAAGTGTCAGGTCTCATTCATCAGCAACAGCAGTAAATAGCAATAAAATTTCAGTTGGACCTGAAAAGACTTAGCAGCTGTTTTCTGGACTCAGCCAGGGCTCAGTTAGAACCAGACATAGGTTAATCTTACACTGAGACACCAGACAGATGCAAACACACTAGCAGGAACCCCATTAATCCATTTTAACATAGTCCTGCAGAAAATCACTGAGCCCAAACGAGGTTACAAGGCACACCATATAACAGCCTGACGTAAAAGTGAGATTCAGAGCCTTGGCATCTTTATCATTTGAACATGCGTGACTCTGTCGCACCAGTATGAACATCTTGCCAGGCTGGGATCCTGGAGATCCTTCACGTGTAAAAGAACCGTGGGAAGCTACACAGGACAGACGAGGACAAGAGGCTCTAAAGGGAGTGCCAAGCAGGCATCTGGCTGCCCCCCCACATACAGTAGGTGTTTTCCTTTCATAAGAAGCACATATGCATAGGTCTGTGTGTGTTCTCACAGCCACTCTCTCCTCAGAAATGCAGCTCCTCTTTGCAACATTGCTTGCATTATTGGCATAACAGCATCATGGGTAATCCATCCCACCCCATGCATGTCTCCCTGATTGGTCACCGCAGCACACGCAATAAAAGACTCATTGCACCGAGGTGCAGGATGGAGCGCTACAGGAGATCTTTTCTGCCTGTGGCTATTATACTGTATAACTCATCCCTGTTCTGTAAGGGGGACATTTAAAAACATTTAAAGACTTCATACATGCACAACAACACATAACTCTTGCACCATTCCATCTGTTCTTTACCAAATAGGTGGATTATGCTATTATCAGTAATTTTTTCTTTCTCTGTTATCATTTACCTCATCTGCTGTTGGCATTATTATTATTATTATTATTATTATTATTATTATTATTATCATTATTAACACTGTGTCACTTTCTGTCTATTTGTACTACTATTCTCACCTGTGAGATACTGTACATATTTGTATTTGTACATATCTGTACATATTTATACTGTACTTCAACTGTTTTCCTTGTATCTGTATCTTGTTTTTAATATTTGCACTTTATCCTGTTGTTTTAAATTTTAGTTTAGCTGTTTTTGATATTTTCCACACTGAGGTTAGTTTGAAGTGACTGACAATCCTGTCTGTGACTCTCTACACGCAGTGTTTCTGTTTCTGCTCATGTTTCTACTTCTATTTCTATGTTTATTGCAATGAGCATGTAAAATGCACAAGAATTTCTTTGGGGATAAATAAAGTTCTTGTCATATCTTATCTGACATTTTATCTTTCCCACCATTTGGCCCTGTTGCTGTTACAGTGATTAACAAGCCCAATTCAGATTGGCTCTGCCTCTCCAATCCTTACCTACAGTTGGCTATGAATGAACCGAGTCACATGTGTCAATGTGCTACTAAGCATGCTACCCCAGCAGCTTCCCCGCCATACCCAATAGGCTGCAGGGAAAGTCTCACATGGACCAAGACTGCTAGGGCCAACATCCTGCAGAGCACATGCTGAGACTGGCTGTCTGCATGCAGTCTAGGCTTGCGTGTTTGGACAGCACTGAAGAGAATCTGGACCTGACCCTGCAATCTCTGTACATGAGAGTTAAACAGAAACTGAACGCCTGTTTGTTATCTCAATCTTTCAGGCCCAATGTGTTTTTTTACCAGTAGTACTCGTGCATGCTGGGAATTGTCACAGTCTCCACTGTGCTGCATCCTGATTGGTGATCACACTACAGTTTTTAGTCAATAATTATTATGTGGTAAAAGTACAAGCGGATGTAAGGTCTGATTAACAGGATTTGTCTCTTCCTGTTTCCACTGGGAAAGTGCTTGAGGGCTGCTCTCCTGGTCCCCCAGGTGAGGACACAGCCTGCTTTCCTGTGTTTCTCACGCGAGGCACCAGACAGCAGCCAAAACACAGGCATGCAGCAAGCTGCTGTAAAACATGTTATTTGGCATGTGACACTGAAAAACATCAGATCGGAAACCGATTGACGATGTGATCTCCATGATGGCAGATTGGGAGTTTGTCAGTAACAGTATCCCAGAAAGGTTTTTGTTCACTGAGTGTGTATATGTGTGTGTTTAGACTGCACTGTTCAAACAACAGTCACACAGTGACAGACACTTAATGTTCTCTGATTTACAGCTGAGATACAGCATCATGGGAGACATTTGCATGACTCGAGCAGTTCCTCACAATGCTATTCTCCATTTTTCACCAGTCAATAAAGACAACTTTTCTGTACCGATTAATTTGATGTTCAGGGTAGGACAGTAAACCTGAGACTCCACTCAGTCACAGCCCTCTGCCCCTGCACTGCCCCTTGGCACCCACTTACATTTCTCCCCGTGTCCCACACAGTACCATCATGGTAAGTGACATTCTAGATGAGACCCCTGACCAGCAGGAAAACCCTGCTAACTGCTGTTATGCCACTCCTACAGATCCATGTTATTTAATCCCAATTATAACCTAACAGAAACAGACCCAACAAAAACAATAAAGGTAAAATTCAGGTTTGTATGCATGCACCTAAGGAATGTTTTTCTAGAAATGCGCCTTAACAAACATGCCACCAGGGGGAGCCCCCATCAAATGGATCATCAGTTCGTATATCAACGCATTGATCCATACATCAATCTATCCATCTATACACTTATCCTGGTCAGGGTTGTGGGCATAAAGCTGGTGTTCACCCTGGAAGGTTTTTCAGTCCCAGGTTATCATTTATGGACACATACTCAGTGTGACATTGTTTAAAATCATCAGACAACCCAGGAAAACAAAAGCTGCCTTGTGTTCTGTCATTTGCTGGGCTTAGCTAAAACATGAACTGCTCTTGTCAGGTAATTTATTTATTTCTGGTCTGAGTAGTGTGATGTGGGTTTTAAACTGATTTTTCACAACAGTACTCTAATATTTCGCCCACTCAGAGTGCTACAGCAGAGTACTTGAACTGCCAAGCTTCAAGTTATACATTTGTTGTAGGCCTTGCTCCTGAAGTGGATGTACCTACACACTTGCTGGGATGCCCACAGTGGTCTAGCTGTTGTCATAAACACCTGCAGATACAACCTTGTAGGATGAGAAAAGCTCACTTCACATCCATTTAACAAGGATATCAAGTGGCTTCCTTCTAGAGGTTAGATTACTATGATTGATATTTTTGTTGTTTTTCAGTCTTTGCTGCCAGGAACTGACCTGTGGTTTGTGGTGTCTGTGGCCCAATACGGTGTTTAAAAACAGAAACACACACCGAAGCTCACCTCTGACCAACAACAGACTCTGGCAAGACTGTGTAGATTGGCCACGTGTCTCCATCTGCTTCCCTTTCCCAGTGGAGTGGATGAGTGCACAGTGTCATTAAGAATGAGAAACCCAAACAGGCCCATGTCACTGGGACAAGGCATATGTTTCTACCATACTTAGTGCTGTTGTTTAGTAACTCACCAGTGGATGTAGCGATGAGCAACCCCATCTGGCACACAAGAGACAGTCAAAGTGACCCACACACCCCTGCAGTATGTCACTTCATTCTGCTTGCTTTAAAGGCCACGGAAGAAATTGAGGTTGTATGTTGTATGTAACCTGTTTAACCTGACATGATAATCACGTAATTAAAGTACTGAGGGGGCAGGGTGTGGCTCTCCTGCTTGTGCGCGTCTCCAGAAGGTCACTGGCTTAGGAGCTAGGATTTGTGGGCCCCCAAATATGTCCAGCTGTGTGCAATATACTGTGCAGCATATATTCTAGGGATCCCTCAAGCTGTGGACCCCTAAAAACTTCAACACATTTCACGTCATCAACTACAGCAATGATTGTTCGGTCCTTGACCCTGAAAACTGCTTCAGGGGTGACCCTGTGCTCAGACAGCAAGCTTCACTTTGTGTGTCTCAGGAAAGTAAGAGGAGATTTGTGAAAATTAAAGATTTCACAAAGTAATGTATCAAATTGAAATTCTATAAGAATTTTTGTGAACCAGTTGATTTAAGGGCTTCTATACAACTTAAGTGTGAGTTCACTAATGAGTTAAAATCAGTTTTCCCTGATACCACCTTTAAAATACTGACATCCTGTTTACTACATTTAAGGTCACATGACTGATTGGTGCCCTCTACAGGATGAAGAGCTGCCTTATAACAGCCCTGACTGCACACCAAGTGATATGTCTCATTCTGTGCATAACACAGTTGACCCTATTCATACGAAAGCAGAATGCCGTGTTATCTGTGTCTTCAACAGGCCCTCCCTGACCACGCTGTAAACTCTCCCGCTCCAGTGAACCCTGGTTACCCTGACTGCCGTTTGTTATCTAAGGAATTTCAGTAAAAGGCTGTAATTGCTGGAGGCCAGAAATGTTGTCCAGATGAAAGGTGTGTGTCTCTGTGATGCTTACAGCTTCATCTCACCTTGACTAGCTATTGGTCAACGTGTCTGTCCGTCTATCCATCTTTATTAATGTATCTCATGAATCATACTTTTATGGCCTGTTCAAATTGTTTTTAACTAGCACATAATTAAAGTCCAAGGAGCAGATGGTTCCTGCTCTGCATTTCCAGAGGTCTGTCGCTGGTGGAATCAATCAACAGAAAACCATCCTGAACTTTCTGATAAGCTTTTGTCTACTGGCTGTTTTGGCAGGTGCAGATTCCCTCAAACAGCAAGCTGTGTCTTGTAGTCAGATCCCATGTGCTGGACTCGTGCTTACGCCTGAAGCTTCGCCTTTTGCAGGCAGCTTGTGGCCTCCATGGACCTGCTGCCCCTAAATGAATGTTTTGATGGCCCCAGCAACACACAGCAGCTACCAGATTGGTGCGTGTGGGTTCCAGCCCCCACCTCTTCCGGACCACCATGCCCCAGCGGGAATTTGGGCTTCCTGTCATTATCCTGCTTCTGAAACACAATGTGGGCAGTCTGGACCACAGCATCTGTGTTAATGCTCTGGCTGGTCTCCATGGCGCTGACCGTCAGCCTGGCACCTGCAGCCATGCAGACAGACTCCATTAAAACAGCACAGCTACACAAACAGACCCCGAGGCTACCAGGGGTGGGTGTAGGATGATAGCTAAGGCACAGAGTGGACAGCCTTCTAGACAACCCTACTTCTCCCAGTCTAAGGGCTAAGAGGAATAAGCAGCCGCACGTTCCGACTGACCCATGAGCACCACTCATACTCATGAGAATATGGAGCAGTATGTCATGGCCACTCTGTGGGGAGGCTGATTGACACCAGACTGAGGGCAAAGTGAAGGTTTCGTGCAGTGTATCAAAGAGCATCCATTTATTGCGGTGAGGCCATCTCTTAATGGTCTGCTTTCGTTAACAAAGCCCAGCACGCCACTCTCATCCTGCATGAGGAAGAAACCTCATGACCATCAGGCCATTATCTGTGAAAGGCAGAGGAGAAGAAATGTAGGCAAAGCACTCTCAGCACACTCCCCACGGCTCTGTGGCCCCCAGTCATCCCTCACACCCCCGCCAAGTGTTCCTTATTCTCCAGGCTCAAATAGGCCTTCATTGAGCCACGAACACACACACACACATCTGTAAGTGCTACTGTGGGCCCCATTTGGAATCACGGTGTCTGATTACAGGAGGGAGTTTCGAGTGTCACAAACCGGCATTAAACCCGACAGGCACTGCCCTTAGGAGTCTTTCAGACATTGGAATGTCTCATTACAGCTAAACACGGCCATGATGAGCCAGGTATACTCAAGTATTTCCTAAAGGCCTTCACTGAACGCACCTGAACTGTTAAGTGCTCAATGTCGATTCAAGCGACGTGACCACACATCTGTCAGCCAGGGGGAGCTGTAGAGCTTTTTAACTTTGTGAGTTGTCACACTCGTTTAGCATGAACATGTCAGTCAGGCATATAATTTAGCTGTAACCTGAACGTGTCTTGATAAAGTGGGGAATCACGGGTAATCTGGAAACATGGAGATCTTTGAAAAAGTCTAATTCACCTGAGCAAACACAGCTACAACCTGTCAGTTTGTCCACTTAAATGACCAGAAACAAGGACACCTCACTTGTCAGTAATATTCAAGTTTTAATACTTAATGCCATCATCACTACCAACCTACTCACTTGCATTCCTCAGTTCTGACTGACCAGGTCTGCTGGTCATTCTGCCTTTCTCAGCATTATGTCCTGTGTTAGCACAGGGTCTGCCTGTGACTTGATGTGATAAAGTGCTCTAAGTGGTGTTGATTTGCTTGACATTGAAGACTAACACACTTACACATAATAGGCAATGTTGTAGTGCAACCAATGAGCCTAGAACACATGCCTTTGGCCTACAGGAGGAAACCCACAAGGCACAAGGAGAACATGCAAACGCCACACACACAGAGCGGAGGTCGGATTTAAACCTCCAACCCTGCTGCTGTAAGGCAGCAGTGCTAACAACAGAGACACTATGGCCTCCTGCTGATCTTACTGCCTATCAGGTTATATTAATAAAGAGAGAAGTGGAGTCCATGGCTGGCTCTCTCTATGCAGGTATTTCCTTATGAGTTGTATGCTTCCTGCAGACATGGAGCAGTCGCTTTTCGAGGGTGTCACAACCGCCTGCGTCAGCATTCTGGTTTTCTTCCACAGCACATAATGATACAGTGTACCTGAAACAGGGTTTCCACACCCCAGCACAGTGACACATGAAAAGGCACTTTTGACCTTCATCTCTGTACAGACACTGTCATGGTAGCCATCACTGTACTGTTTTACTAACATTAACATGTAACATACGGCATTAACACTTAACCATGACCAAAGCTCAGAAAGCACTAAATGGTCAAACAGACGGTACCCCAGAGTTGACTGTGAACATGCCCCCAGAGGGATGTGTCCAGAAGCCCTCACAACCAACTCCCCATTGGAATGCTAATGCTTGACAGGACAGGGCTCCTGTTGGGGGCTCTCACTGCTGTGGGGCTACATCCACTAACACAGCTAATCCCCTGAGGTAGCATGCTAATTTTCCACCTTGTCATCTCCCCGCCCCAGGTTGCCATGTAGCGTCACCACAGCACACACACAATTCAGCTCCTGATCAAAGCACAGGAAGCACAGAACCCACCCCTTGAAAACACTTGCAGCCTGGGATTCATCACCTCTTCTATGTCAGTCAAACAGTTAAGGCAATCAGGCAGCATGCGAGGCCTGCACCAAGCTGTAGCTTCTGGGTCACCTACAGGACCCCTGAGTAGAGCTCTCATTTTAGGTATGATTAAACAGTATGGGAGAACAGAAGTTCATACAAACACACTCCCGGAAAAATTTCAATTTGAAATGACATTTTATTCCTTTTAGACACCTTTAATTTGTAGCATAATCAGTGAAAAGGACAATATGTGTTCCCTGAACGCACCAGGGGCCCTGCAGGGTGGACTGGGAATGTTGGTAAGGCTGCAAGCATTCAGACCTCCAGGAGGCCCCAGGCTGTACGGTCACCATGCCCGGCCCCTTCTGGCCCCTCAAAGTAGGTCTGCTCGATGCGACGCACGAAGGACAGCAGGTTGCTGTAGTTCTTCACCTTGTCGCTGAGTTCATCGCTGGTCAGCTGGGTGGTGAGGATGGTAAAGAGGTGGCCGAAGACCAAGGCGTCCAGCTCTGTGGGTCTGGTAGGGTCAGAGAGCTTAGGGCCCCATTTTCCACTGCCTTAAGGGCCAAATTCAAGGTGAAGACATAGCAACTACGTCACTGACCTACTCCAGCGGCAGCGCGAAACAAGCATGGCAGACCACGTCCTCGGTTTCCAAAGCTAACTCCTCCTAGCTTTGACTGTATATTTTTAGATCCAAATTAGGGATCCAATGTTCAGTATTTGTCCGACACTGACCAAAAACACAATCATTTACCGGAAAAAATAACATTATAATCTGATACAATACATGAGCAAGCCTCACTTCATGTTACCAAATCAGCATTTTGTTTCATAATTACTCCATTAGGAAACTGGAGTATTTTTTTCCACAGCCTAAACGTTTTTTTAGATGGCTACATTAGTTATGGCATACAAATGGCTTAAAAATTGTTTAAGTGGAAACTAAAGGACTATCGGATTTGTTATCGGCTGATATTTAAGGCTGTGAAATTGGTATTGGAGATGAAAAAGTGGTACCGAGGTGTCCTTAATGAAAAGACAACTCATTCACTCAGACAGTTCACACAGACAGTCAGAAATTCAGATCAAAATGTTTAAAAGACTATAATGCTAGGAGTGTTTGCTAATATAGAACCTAGCACAGTAGTTGTGCTGTCTTGCCTTCAGCACTTCATCTTATGGGTTCCTGGTCCTAGACCAGCAAGTTTTCTGTGCTGGTCTTCAAACGGATTTTTCGGCACAGGGACCAATTGTATTTCAGTAGAAACAGGCAGAACAGGCTTGGGCACCGGGACCATGTTGATGGAAAAGGGGCAACACTGGCAGACACATGGGTGAGAAGCAGCCCTGTGGAGGTATGGGACATGCAGAAGGGGCAGGGTAGAGGAACAGGACAGCCACAGGGCAGAGGATTAGGGGTGGAGCACTGTGGAGGGATGGGGCACGCTGGAGGGGCGAAGCACAGCAGAGGTGCAGGACAGCCACAGGGCTAGAAACGTAGCATGCTGGAGGGGAGGAGCAGGGTACAGGAGCAGGTCAGCCACAGGGCAGAGGGTGAGGGGTGGAGCATTGTGGAGGGGTGGGGCAGAGAGACAGGTGGGGCGGAGCAGAGGAGTGAGATAGCCAGACACCTGCTCCCAGTGGCAGTAAGCCCAGGGGTCTCCATCTCAGCACCGGGGGGTGTCACTCAGCATATAATAAGGGTGTCTTTAAAGAAAGGAAGTCTGTCACCGTTCCTTCAGCTGCACCGGTGCATGAGAAAGCCCCCCCCCCACTGCTGCTCTTCAAACAGTCAAACCTCCCAGGGGTCCTTCAGCGTGACATGTGCCACTGCCTCTATGGCACGAGCCAAACAGATGGAAATAAACCCGGGGCAGAATCAAAGGGTGGGACCCGGCTGAGACGCGTCCCCTACATCACCTGCAGCTAGACCCCCTCATTGGATGACCTCCTGCCCTCCCATGTAGGCATGGCTAGGCCCTGGGGGAAAACTTACTGCCTGTTGAAGAAGTACATCTGCGTCCCGAGTCTCTGAGACAGAGCCTGGCAGCACTGGCCCACATCCTCGTACACCTGGGAGACAGGGACACAGGGAGACAGAGACAGAGAGATGGGACCTTATTTTGCCACTAGCAGAGAAACAGGCTTGGGAAAAACAAACAGACATGCACCTGCTCCAGGCTCTTTCCCGCCCAGCCAACGGCATTCATCTTTCGCCGCACCTCCCACTGCTTCTGATAGGCCAGGATGTGTTTCAGCGGCCACGGGTAGGGACTGCTGTATCTGGGCCTGGTAATCTGCACACGAGCCATGTGGTGGGTCAGTTTCCACCACAGAGCAGTTAACACTGTGGTACAAAGGGGATGCTCACCTCTGCCGCCGTCATCTCGTCACACCACTGGACATACAGCTGCAGAATGGAAACACGGGCCAGCGTGAGCCAACGGATATGTCTCAGGTTGGGTAAACGCAGGTGGGATGGTGCCGTGTACCTCAGCTGTTAGCAGCATATTATTCACCAGCTCCATGTAGGCTTTCATCTCGGCCCTCTGCACGTCATCCAGGCCGTCGCTCAGACAGTGACCCTGGGGAGACAGGAGGTCAGCCTCACAACAGCCAGCACATCTCCACCTGGCAGCAGAACGCCGGGTTACCTTGGCCTTAGCAAACTGGACAATGGGCCCCAGCTCGGACACAACCTGGTTTCCCACGTGAATGAAGGGCACTTTGCCTTAGGGGCAAAAGGAAACAGAAGACAGACCATTAAAAAGTATTGTTAACCCATGGGACCCAGAACCAGATGAAGACCAGAAGCCAAGTCTGAAGTTTTTGGGAGGTCAAAGTCAAACCAAGAGCAAACACAGAGAGCAGGGTAAACCATGACCTGGCACAGAACCCTGAGCAAGCGTGGTGGACCACCGCCCATGTCCGGGGTGAGCTACCATTAAATGGTTTTGCCGGCCCATTCAAAACTGGGCCCAGTCAAAACACATATCTGAAATTAACAAAATACCAAGAGCGTCAAACTCCTCTATCTGGGATTCGGACTCAGGAACAGCCAGCAGGTTTGAAACAAACCATGCGATCCTAAACATGTTCTAACTAATATCGTCATGCTCCAGGATCCCCAGATGTCTGCAGCCCGCCACAAATCACACACCAGCACCTGCAAGAGCTGTGGGGCCACCAGGCCAATGGGACCTGATGGGTAAGGATCCATAGTAGAGAATGCCCCACAAGCTGAGCCGGATCCCTGCCAGGCTCAGCAGAACAGGGGGCCCCTCAGGGCCCTAGGAAAGGGGCCTTTCAATCTGGCAGTCCCAGGTTAATGAGGGAGGGCCTCCAAGTTCCAGCAGGGCCATGGAGACATGGGTGGCCTTGAGTGGGACACACTGATGTCCAGACCTACACTTCATACAGAGCATGCTCAGAACCCTGCACCAGGAAAGGGTTCATTCTTCACACAGGATGTGGCACGTGTAGCGTGAAGATAACGCTAATATGAAGCGTCTGGCCTGAGGGCTTTTGTCCTTCCTCAGAGCTCCCATGTGCCAGATTAGAGAGCAGCTCATCCACCGAGCTGCCAACAACACAGGAAAACAAGCACAGACCTAAGACACAGGGTGCAGGGACTCACCAGATGGCGACATGTGCTCGGCGTTGGCCCTGCAGCACACTCGTACCGGCAGATTGCACATGCGCAGGAACGCCTGCGAGCAGGAAGCAGGGAGAAGGGAAGGTTAACAGAGGTCGGCCACACGGTGCCAGTGCAAGCCATATGGAAAGCCAGCTTATCCGTCAGAATTTGACACCTGGAGCCTGGACACAGCATCCTTCATTAAGGAACGAGAGGTGACCTGATGGTGGAGACAGACAGACGGTGTCCCCATGAAGACAGAAAAGCAACTGCCCATTTTCTAAGAGGGCGGACAGCCAGGCAATCGGATCTCACCCTGGGGAAAAGCATTGCATCATCTGCCCCATTAGGGAAGGTGAATGCGACTCTAATGGTAACCGTTCCCCTAATTAGCACAGAGGGGCCTGAGCACAGGGCTCCAGGGACCTCAACTGCCCACAGGGACTCCCGAGGATCCATTATCAGGGCCTACAGGACCGAGCGGTGCTCAAACCAGGGAGCTCATGGAGCTGTACTCAGGGGAAGCTCTGCTAGCAGAGCATGAGTCTGTCCTAAAGGTGGTCAATGGGGGCCATTATTGAGAGAAATCCCCCGAAGGCAGTAACGGCACTGAGGACACCTCGGCGAGAGAGTGGTCTAACTGCTACTATACCTACATCTACAGTCACTCCCAACATTCTTTTAGAGAGACAGCCATCAGCTTGGTTCTTCACGTCGCCATTTTTAAACATATCCACTCCCAAACATATCATCACATGGCAAATGTTAAACAGTAAAGAGAGTGAATAAATCTACTTCAGCAATTCTCCATTTTCACTACTAACACAAGCTATTTCACTACGAAAATATGTCTGAGATTACAAATAAAAGCAGTAACTGGTCACTGTTTCTCCAGAAGGCAGGCTACCCAGCAAATTCCTACAATTTAACAGAGTAGAAACCTAATCATTTGAGGAATGCTGAGGGGCACAAGGGTATAATTTATAGTACAGCCACCTCTACTTTTGGGGCAATCAATTCTCAGTATAGCATTGGGCTTCCATGACCACAAAACATTTTCCCAGGGAGATTAAAGGTAGCACTGCCAGGCATCAGAGCCAATCTGGAAAGATCTATCAAGACAAATTATTCAGTCATAACAAAGCATGTAACAATATGTATCGTTGTATCGATGCATCAACATAATACCAAAGGACCCCGACTCATCAACATTACTCATAAATATCAATACACTTGTATATATTACACACTTCTTCCAGCGTTATCCGCTACACTCCCCTCCGATACAGGGAGCAGTGTACGATCTCTGCCAATAACCTAACACGAGAAAGACCTTCGCTAGTACACAAGCATAGCTTTCTGATCACACAGATAAGTGAGAAAACCTTGTATAAAATTTCATCATATAATTTAATATGACTACAGACTATCAAACTGAATCGTATCATGAGAAATATTTGGGGTATCGAAAATAATCAAATTGTGGGTTCAAAAAATCATATCATATTGTGATAAAACGTATGATTTACACCCCTAGTCATAACATAGAAACAACACAGAAATCAACAATGGGGAAGGAGGAGTTAAATATTAAATTGTTCAAAATGTTGTAGATTAACTGAAGGCTATTCTTGGATGTGTGAGAGACAAAAAAAAAAACAAAAAACTAAATTATGACAAAAGCAGGAAATATTTCCAATTGATATGACATGTTGATATTAAGAGACCAGGTAGGACACTGTACTGTGCTTCTATAAACGACTTCTCAAAAAGTCATGTTTACACTGTCAAGGTAGAGCGACACACTGAAATGAGACTGAATATTTACCTGGACGGCAAGGGAGGAGGCACAGTCTGACAGCAGAATTTGGTTATCTGGGGAAAAAAAGCCAAGAACATTCCCGCTGAGAGCAGTGAGAGAGGCTCACAGTAGAGTGTGCCACGACACACACACTGACAGGGGTTCATGTCACACAGGCTTGCTGGAAGGATGTAGGTGTGGCATGATGACCCACCCTTTAGGAGGTGCTGTGTGGTATGGTGACCCTCCCTTTCAGAGGTACTCTGATACCTTGAAGTGTAAATACATGGCAGCTCATCCACCACACCTGTTGGGAGTCGGCAGAAGGTAACAAACAAACATGGCCACCCCCACCCCCTGTCCCAAGCTCACCCCTCAGTGGCTGGTATAGTGTGGCATTTTCTGGCCAGGGCTCAGATGCTACAAGAAGAGAAGGATTAAAAACCAATAAATCACTCATTTTAACACATTTCTTGCCTGGGATACGATGCAAATGTGTCACAAAATCAGACAACTTTACAATACTTATGGTAACAATGAAGTAATATCCTGCAAAACATCTACATCTAGATCATAGTGAGTCTTGTTAGCTCATGAATAATAGTAATAATAATCAGGGTGCATTTCTAAATGCTTCCACACAGTCCATTCAGGTATACTACAAAGTGAGTTTCACATTCCGAGTTAAATTAAGCCGAGTTAATTAACCCTGATTGACACAGTCAGTGGTAACTAGCACTATGAAAGCGAGCTACGATACATTGTACCCAAAACTCTGAAGTAAACCTCAAGACACCTCGCTAAGCAGTAAACTCGCTTTGAAGTACACCCCATCCACATATCATGAAATCAAACAAAACTGCAGTTCATTATTCGTTACTTACTATAAGCTGAACAACAAAGGTAGTAAGAAGTCACGAAAAGCCATACATAATTAAGAGGATAGAGTGTAGCATTAATGTTGTACTCGTTTTGGGACACAAAAAATACTTAGGCCAACCCTGACTCCTAAGGTCCATATTTGTGTATTGGGATTTCAATATGAACATCACCTGCGTTACAGTCCAGTCTATGTTTATTTTCCTTAAAAAAATATGTAATTCAACCACATTTGTAATAACTCATTAGAATATAATGGGAATGAACAAGTTAGCGAGGGGGTGCAGGTGGTAGGGGGATTAGGGAATATATCAAATTCGAATACTGCAAATTCTGGGTATTCCCTAGAGTATAAACATTGTTTTGTCGTGTCAAATTAGTTTTTCATAAAGAAAATACTTGCGCCACTCGTTTCTAAATAATCCTTTTTCTAGTCTCTGACGAGGATTATAATCACTCTACCTTTAAAAAACAGACTTGAAAATTTTTTCACGGGTTGGTTATTGCTTGAGTTGATAATGCCGTTACAGAAAAATAATTATTACTGACAGCATTAACTACACAAGAAGTTTAAGGTCAATTTAAAGCAATACAACTTTAATAATTAAGCAGGAATTAGGTTTTATTTTACCTAGGCACTACCACGTCATGAAGTGAAGCTATCTTCATAAGTGCTAATTGATAGTGTATAATAATCGTTAAAATGGCATGTGCAGATCACGTTTTTAACCGGAAAAAATCTAAAACGCGTAGAAAAACCGCTTATGTGACGCATGAGAATATAGCCAATGACCCTGCTGCAGATACATATGCAAATAACAAGGCAAGAATTTGCAGTCTGGTTTACCTGCCATCTGGGAAACAAACGCCTCTGCAGCAAGCGACATTAAGATCGACAGCGACTCTATATTCAGCTATAAAACCAAATGAAAGGATTACTTTCTCCAGAATGCTAGCACAAGGTTAAAGCCACAGCTACCCTCTGACCGTGAACTCCCAGACAACACTGTCACCAACAGAAGAGACTACTTCCGGGTTGTTCTACAATCGCTTCCGGTTTGTTTGTGCATAGTGAGGAAGCGGTTAAATTTAGATATGGTTCAATGAAAGGGAAAAGGTACTCTTCGTTATCTGATTTTTTTTTTTTTTTTTTTTTTTTTTTGTCCACGATGAACATCTAGTGTTAAGTACCTTTAAAAATTAATCAATTTAGTTTCCGCAAAAAAATGGTTGTGAGGAGGCTTTGTACTGCGCCATGCATGTTATCTTAAAGTTTGATCCAAAACAGCGTCAGTGTCACTCCATTAAACATTGTACCAAGTAGCCGATGGTCACTGAGTTGTCAATGGTATAAAATTTTATTCCAAGAACGATTTGCATGCCAAGGAGCGACATATGAAGAACTACGAGAAGTATGCGGTCGTAGATTCAAGCGGGTATACCAAGGGGCACAGAGAGTATAGGTCTTTCTGAAGAAGTCGTATGGTTGACGTTTCTCTCTCTTCCATACGTTCGCAAATAATCCAAGATTTATTAATGGTCTTTATAATCAAATTATAAGAGACGAAGGTCAGAAGGCCGTGACTCCCTTTTTTGTAAGTCGTTTGTATCACAAGTACAGGTCAGAGTGCTATTGTCTTTTGCGGCAATGAATAACTTTAAAACATTAAAATTATAATGTTAGGATTCTTAACGATGGAATCCTCAGCTCAGAGAAGGCTGTTTGGTGTCCTTATTTACACCCTTCTTTTGTAGATGTTGATTTCTAAATCCATCCTGGGAGTGCCTCAAATATACCTATTAACTGGCACTTAATTCAGAGGATGTACACTGCTCAAAAAAATTAAAGGAACACTTTTTAATCAGAGTATAGCATCAAGTCATATCCCAGTTAAACTTCTGGGATATTGATCTGGTCAGTTAAGTAGCAGAAGGGGTTGTTAATCAGTTTCAGCTGCTTTGGTGTTAATAAAATTAACAA
>JAACJT020022693.1:0-32459 GCA_009936485.2 Gymnarchus niloticus | reverse complement strand
ATGTAAATACAACAGTACATATTTTTTCATGACATTTTAGAGGAGGTGGAGCTTCCCTTGTAGTCTTAGAGCAGTCGGCTCTGGTGCCAGTTTTCCATTTTTCCATTGGTGCATCCTGTCTGCTGGTGAAGCGCTAACATCCGAAGGTAAGATACCTCCCAGGACAGAGCTGGTATTAGGTTTCGTGAAATCATGCCCCCTTGTGGCAAAGTGACATCCTGTCAAGCCATGTGTAAGCATCCAGAGGCATCAAATGACATTGAACTCGAGCTCTGAAAACGATGGCACATGGAGAGATGCAGTTATCCTGCACAGAAGTTTATAAAAGAAGGAAGAGAGTTGAAAACGACAGTCTGACAGGGTAACAAAGATAAAGAGAAGCCCACTTCAAGCCTTTTAAAGCTCCCTCTCCCAGGTGACATTCTTCAGAGAATCAGTATTTATCACTGCTCACACCATATTAGCCAGATTTAACCTCTGATTCCCTTCATCAGTACCAAAGTTCCAGCATGGTCTGCCACCTGATGGGGTGGACACTTCCCCGCAGACTGCCCCCCCGACCCACAGATCATTCTTCATGCACAGCCTTTTCATGAAAACACCAGAGTGTTTAAGACAGCGGTGTTGGCATCCACGCCATTTCCCAGACGCAGGAAGATTCCTCGATCTGGTAACGTTAACGTACGGGTTCAACAGAAAGCACTTCAACATGGTGCTTTAATTTAAAGAGAGGAGCAGATAATGTGAAGAGCGTGGGGTCCATCTCAAATGTGGAATGATCTAACCATACTCTAGAGTCAGAATGCAGGAGCACAGCATGATGGGAATGTTCCACAGTTTCATCATCTCAGAGCCCTGGGGCTGACCAAGACTGACAGCTCACCGGAAAACGTCACACATCCAAGTTCATCTCGAGCCAGTCCCTTCACTGAAAAAGCCTGTGTAGCACCATCCAGGCCGAGGCTTCTGAGGCCCAGTGCTGGTTCCCAACATTCCCGTTTTCCAGAGGCAGAATACAAGAAAAATGATTTTCAAGTTTTGCACCAGGACCAGATGTACACAACAGAGGGGCGATGCAAATGAAAAAAAAAAAAACAATATTCCCTCAATCCAATGTAATGGTGTCCTAGATACTGAAAAACAATTATGCTCCAAAAATACAGCTGTCCCCCAGCAAGAGACTTCGAGACAATATAAAAAGCTTTCATTCCAGTGCCAGAAACAATATGAATAGAGGAGAAGGCATGTATGAATTCTGAATCAACAAACCTCTGCATACCGCATCTTACGATGAAATATATAAGGAAATAAGTAGAGGAGAGAGGAGTGAAGGGGGTGAAGAGAAGAAAGGAGGGGGAGAGAAGAAAAGAGGTGAGAGGAGAGAAGGAAGGAGGAAGGAGAAAAGAGAAGGGAAAGAGAGAAGAAAAAAGGCTGGTAGAGGAGAGAGGAGTGAAAGGGGTGAAGACAAGAAAGGAGGGGGAGAGAAGAGAAATGAGAGGTGAGAGGAGTGAAGAAAGGAGTGCAGAATCACATGTCAGAGAAATGAAGCTGAAGTGGGGGAATAAGCCAGATTTCCATGCTCCCAAGTGCCTCAGTGCTGTCAGATCACCGTCACAGGGAGGCAAAGTGAATACGGCATTAAGAGAGCATGAGGCGGACTTCGAGAGTGACGAATGAATAATTTTGAAAAACAGGGCTCAGAAAACAAATGGGTCAAACATGGCCGCGTGTACAGAGGAGAAGATAAGACATTTATGGGAGAGAGTGCAGTCTCTCTAATCCAAACATTACACTGAATTTGATTATCCTGTATGAAAAATGCAGTGAAAAAATATCAATGAGTTTGGTAAGCAAATAAATCACATAAGATGCTTATTTACCGTTTTTAATACATTAAACATGACTGTTAAGTTTTGGAATAAAATATTCTACTCAGTTCCTAAACTTCCAAATTCAAAATTTAGAAGCACAAACCGTAGTTATTTTATCAATAACAGCGGCCCCTACTGGCCGACGATGGAAATATCTGGAACTTACCGGTAACAGCCCGGCTTCTGTAACGCTCCGTCTGCTGTATATTTCATTGTGATAATTCATGTAATAGGAGCAGTGAAGATCTCCATACTAAACTGATCCACTTTTTTGGATCAGGTATGACTGAATCTGCCCCAGGGGAGAGAGTTGAGGATCTCATCGCGGACTGTGGTCACAACTAGGCCACAGCTGCTGGGGGGCGGCTGTCGGCGAGCGGGTCAGAGTGAGAAATCACTGCTACCGCTACACCCGCTAAGCCCCTCAAGGCCTGCTTGAGCGCTGCCTGTCCTACACGAACCCCCACCACAGATCCACCCACCCTCATTACACACAGCTTACAGTAAATATGACCTACACTGCAATAAGCTTAGATATGAGAAAAGCAATATATTCATATGAACTAAACTCCACAAGACCATGAAACAGGACAAAAGCCATTTTAGGCCAAAACTGCATGGATTTAAAAACAAGGTCAGTCATCTCCATAATCTAATTTTCATAACCCAGTCTGACATGTGGGTTTCAGTCATGAAACGAGGCACGGGCATGAATTTGAGGAATATCAATGAGGCATGGAAATTAAAGTTACACATTATACCTTTATGACAGAGTAGCACAGTTCCATCCGGTCACTTCACTTCGGAATTACGGATATTTTCACCGAACCAGCCTGACCTTTAGCATTTCTGTGGCTAGGCTAAATCTCCGTACTAAGAGGATGCCTCTTTCACCAGTTTGCTCTGCCATAGATCATCCGCTACACTACATTTCATTATAGACCACAATGCCTTGCAGGCTGTAGCAGGTGGAAACAGAATTAAGAGACATAATCAAACTAAGGCTCCGCGCTCCGGCCAAGCCGGCATCCCGAATGAAACATGTGACTGACAAAAAAGTAAAGGGCAGCGTGACAATTTGCAATTTATGTGTTCATTTATGTTGTAATCACCGTCTGCTGTGTACTGGAGAAAGGCAGCCCTCCGTGTTACACTCTCTCATAAACACATCATTTCAATCCTTGCATATTCTAAACGCTTATCAAGATCAGGGTCTTTAATCTTATTCAATAAGATTTACTCCGTGCACTGTAGTTCATTTAATAATCCCCCCCCACACACACACTCCCCTTTGAACTCTCCTCTGAGTTAAAAGTGAAGTCTTTACCCCATACTATTTACACCCTATAAACTAAAACAGTCTTTGATCAAACTGCTGTAATGATGCTGCTTAGATGAAACGTGTGAAACCAGGCTGAAGCCACTTTATTTTAACTGCAGGCATCTCTGCTGCAATCCAGATCTACTCTCCAGCAGTCTAGAACTCAGAATATCCTCCCGACGAAAAAAGCATGACTTCCTGGTCCTTTTGAACGCGATCTCTTCCAGTTTGCAAGTCTTAAATTTTAACTTGATTTTAGGCTGCCCATTTGCAATTCTTTACATACATGCTGGAGAACTCTAGGGGGCAGTGTTGCCAAATATGACAATGCTATGTAAAGCTTAGCCTGTCTTAACATAGCTCCTAGCGGCAGTATTCTGCAAAAATGTGTCTCCTCTAATAGAGGATTCTGTCTCAGGTTAACAAAAATGAATGCTGACTAGTTCACTCTGTGCCCCCCCCACGAAAATGACCTGTTTTTACACTTAATGTTTTTTAGAGCATTGTGCCCATCAGTTAATGTTTTGCCAGCCCTGCCATCTCTTTAAATGGACACATTTAAACATCTCAATCAAGTCTTGGGCTCAAAAGGATAAAGCTTTTTCTGAATTTCTTCCTGTTTTCAAGCCATGACTCAACATCAATGCTAAAAATTCTCCACCAAGTATGAAACGCACAATGCATACTGAGGTTTGATCACGCTGGGATTTCTTCAACCAGCTACCTTGACAGCCAGGGGATACGAGTTTAAATTACAATTTACTGACTCACAAGGCAATCAATGAGTTTGCCACAAGTTTTCCAATGTGGACTTAATTCATTGCAATCTCCAATGATTGCTACATTTGTTATTTCATGGCTGGAATAAAACAAAGGTCAGCTACGGAACAAACTAATTTATTTTATTTACTAAAGTTTCCAGTGGTTTAGCTGGGATTGCAGGGGATGTGGAGAATATTCCAGGCAGCAGAAGGTGACTATGGCATTTCACAGAGCACAAAGACACCAGCAAATGAGAGATGCAAATTAGTCTAAGTGTGTAGGAAATGAGAGGAAACTTGTCTTAAAGCTAAGAAAAGTCAACTCACAGAGACTTAGCTGGGGCAGTTTTTGAACCCCTAACCCTGGAGCTTTGAATGAACAGTGGTGCTGGGGGACACGTCCATATAGTAAACGGGCCAGAGTAGCTGAGACTGGGCTGGCAGGATTACTGAGATGGGTCCAGCCCTTCATTAAAGAGCAGATGGACATCTGTCACCAAAGCAGCAGCTGTCTGCAAGTGTCCTCTGCTCAATCGGTCGGTCTGCCCGCCTGCTCGAGGGTCCTCCACTCGGTCGGTTGGTCGGCCAGTCTGCTTGAGTGTCCTCCACTCGGTCAGTCTATCTGCTCAAGTGTCCTCCAGTCTGCTCCTTCCCAATCATGCCCATTTTTTCACTGCAGCATTCTAACCTGTAATTTTGCTCATTTGCTCACAGAAGAGAGAATCCACGTGAAAAGTAATTATTAAACCCTCAGTGGATTATCTTTGATCGAAACACTGCGAGGCACAGAAGTGGTGCTGTGTGGACAATCTTCGTTCCTCCATGGCTGTGGCTTTCATTCCTGCCTGCTCCGTGCTCAAAACTGAAGGTTTCCTTCAGGTCATCCTCCCACACTGCTAAGACAAGATCCCTGTCCCTAAATTGGTGTGTGTGTGTGTGTGTGTACATTTGTGCTTGTCTGCATGTCCTGTTAAGAAGGTGTATCCTGAGTGAAGCCCTCTTCTTCCCAGGATGGGATTCAAGTTCATCATGAGCTTCAGCTGGCTAATCTTTACAAGGCCGTACATCACAGAGAAACTCTACAGATCTTTGACAGATTTATAAACATTAAAACCCAAAGCAGCTATTTAATCCTAGTGCTGAGAACTTTGAAACAAGTCACCACTAATACTTTCGTTTTGTAGAAACGCAAAGCCGTTTATTTAGCACCCAGCCATTCATCAGCTCGTAGCCATCTGAGCCAAAGAGAACTTTCCGGACTCTACCAGGTGATCTGCCTTACATCCAGGATGGTCTGTTATTCCGTGGCAGAGCAACCTGAAATGAAGGTCGTGACATTTTGCCAACAGCACTGAGGATAATAAGAGGGCGGGGCACTCACCCCTCGGCGTCCACGGGTGTGATGTCGATGCGGGGTGGTCCGAAGAAGGGCAGTGTGGTGGGCCGGGGGATGGCATCCCCCTCAGGGGTGCGGGGCCTCTCAGCCTGCCTCCAGGACAGCGGTGGCAGCTGCAGTGTGCCGGAGTAGCGGCGGCGGCCCCGGCGTAGGTCCACCCCCAGCGTGCAGGCCAGCGACGCGGACAGCTCACTGCAGTCTGGGGTCTCCCTGCTGTCCTGTGCAGGGAAGAAGAGCCGTTTCCTTAGCGCTCTGTTTCCTCATATATTAACCCTACATGGATTTGTTGTCTCACCGGTGACCGGGGGTCCGAATTAGATACTGGTGAGCCCTGAAAACAAGCTATGTATTGTTGTTGAACCTTACACTATCTGTCTGACACGCTGAGCGGTGAGCTGTATTGACTTTATTGTGGTTAATTTGTGTAACAGCTTTGAGACAAACTCCAGGTAACCAGGTGACCCAAACAATTAACAGGAATGGTATGCCTGCTCCCTTGTTGTAATGGCCCCTAGAGGGCGCCCTAAGCTTTCCCTTACATCAATTCACTATCGAGGGAGTCGGCTCCCAAGATCCCACAGTAACACAGAGGGGCGCTTTGTTAAAGAGGAACAGCTCATACGCAACAAAAGCAGTTTGTGTCGTGTGCTCACCTGACCAGATGCAAGGTTCACGTGTGTCATGTGTTGTTGCCGGGCTTTGTCTACAATACCGTATGGGTCACGTGGGACTGACATATGAGGTCTGAGTTAGGAGCGCGCACACACACCACCTTGTGATTTGACTGGAACGGTACTTCTGATTAAATAAATGGAGGGAATATTGTTAACACGTTTGGGTCCCTAAGGGAGTGAGATCGCTCAGCTCACTTACGCTCATCCGTGTCGTGTACACTGCTTATATGAGGAAAAGTCAGCATAACTGGACTTCGACAAACAAAAATGGACAGTCTGGTGGAAACATGAATGTCCGGTGGGAACGTTACACGGCCCCACACCGTGTCGGGGTCAGAGAACAGCCCAGCTCTTCCGAGAGCAGAATATACAGCGTGTGGCACCAAGAAAGACAGGCTCTGTGGGTGTGGTGGCACCAACATCAGTGTCCACCGATAAACAGGCGCTTTGTCTGGGCGGCTGAACAAACGCAAGATAAGAGACACCTGAACATGTCACATGGGACATCAGTCCTCCTGGGCACGTCGTGTGTACGTAGAGGGTCATGGGGTTGAGAGGTGAACAGAGAAAGAGGCACTGTGGTGAAAAGGACAACGGGGGGGAATGTACACAGGGAGCCGGTGGTGAGCTGAGGGCAGTGGATTGTGGCGAGCGAGGGGCTCTGTGGGTGCATGCTGGGAAAGTGAGGGATGGACACAGGACCACGCTCCACAGGGGGAAACGGTGATGTGGCTCAGACACAGAGACACGGGGCCTAAATGCCACCGAGCAGCAGAAGATGGTCTGACAGCTTCTGTAAATATGATTAGTTAAGAAAAACACCCAGTGTTGACATCTGTTCAAGGACTTCGTGCTGGTAGGAGCGACTGGTCAGAGGAACTCAGGTAGACTGAGGAAAGATGAGGAACTGCTGGAAAATAAGGCAAGGAGCCTGGATCTCCAACGGAGCCTCCTCTCAGTTGCTGGGCATTCTCTGCGTCTCTCACCCTCACTAAAGTGGGCTGTTTATGGTGTGGTTCCATCGCAAGGAACCGGCTCGACTCGATTTTGCGTTTCCATTTGGCAAAACTGAGGATAGCACCTGGTACTATTTCTTGGTACCATCTCTGCCGCAGTTCCAATCCAGCCAAATAGGTACCAAGACAGTCACGTGAAAACGCTGCAGGCCACTGATTGGTCAGAGAGAATCAACAGCATTGCACCAACAACACATGACGGGGTATACTGGACAAAGCATTTTAGCAAGCTATTTTGGATTCGACTGACTGTTTATTGTTTTTAACTTTAACCAATATGGACACCGTGGGCAATCTACTATCACATATTAAAATGTGTAAGCTGAGTATGTGTGTTTCAGATCTTTGCAAAGTCACTGCCGCGGACCGCCTGTTTGGGCATTCGACTGAGTAGACCACCGTTTTTTAGCAGAGTTTTGTTTTGCTGCACTCAGCCTCTTCTGGAAGAAAAGTTCTCTCTTTCCTGTGACAAACAGCCACATACCAAGAATCAAATACAAAATCCCTTCCATATCATCCATTGTTCTTTCCTGTTTGTCATGTAGAAGATAATGTTATGGGAATTGCGCGCAGCATCATGACCGCCAGCTTTCTGCAATGGAAACGGAACACCAAGCGAGTAGAGTCAAGCCCAGTCGGTACCATGTGGTGGAAACGCACCATTAGAGACATCAATTAAGGTTAAGAGCGGGAGGAATGCCACACAGGGAGATCACTCAAACTCTTCATAGCCAGAGCAGAGGTGGGATTTGAACCCTCAAGCCTGGAGGTGTGAGGCGACGATGCTATTCACTGAGCCACCCCATTACGTGAATTGGCTGGTCTGAAACCTGCATAGACAGATGGCAGAGAGAGCCGGGGGGCACAGCAACGGGCAAGGGTGGAAAGGATGGGATCATGTGGGCGGTAACAGCATCGCCGGGGGAAACACGAGGACCAAGGATGTTAATCGAGCAGGATGCAGCAGTGAGGTCTGGTGGAAAACATAAGTTGTAACGAATGTGAATAAAGAATACGTTTCTGGCTGAAGGCAACACGTCCAGTTACATTACTAAGCCCACCTGACACCCCCTAACCTTAACCTGAGCTGCATATAAAAGGAGCAGCTTTACCCAAACACCAGAGCCCCACCTCCTCCATCCTCCCTGGAATACAGTACAATCACCTTCTCGCTGAAATCCCAGAATGCATGCCCCCTCAGTCTACCTATAACGTTTCCCCCTTCACTTCCTGGATGGACCGCCGCCGCGGTGACCTACGCATTGGCTCACACAACCAAGCCAAGGTCCCTCGCCACAGACGCCCTTTCCTTTCGACGTCATGAACAAAGAACATTCTCACGTCTACCAAACAACCGTTGATGGCCAAGCCAGTGGCACTGGAGAGAGATGCTCTGTTAGTGTCATCATGCCCACGACACCATGCTCGGGATACCCCGACGAGCCGTAACTCAGCTGGTCAGCTAAAGTAGAGAGAGAAAGGGCACCAAGCCCCAAGAGCACCATCAACGAGAAGCCTGCAGTGCACCAAGAGGGACTCACCATCTTGGAAGACTAACAGCCTGGCATATCTACGGCAGAGATTTTCGGGGGACAGAAACGATTTCATTCCCGAGTAGATTAGGTAGCTGACGAATTTAAACATTGGCGTTAAGCTGTGCAGAAATCCCAGTATTGAATAAAACATTGAGAAAGGAGAAGCATTTCAGAACATGTATTTCATGCCATCCACATGTACTCCAGACTGACACAAATCTATAAAACATCTCTGCAGTCTCAGGTTTCAGCTGCACTACAGACGAACGACCTGAGCTTCATCTCGCAGGTATAAAATTAACTTCGTACGGAAACACTTTCTGAAATTGCTTGACAGTAATTATGTCCCTGAGCCCACCCTTGTGGTCTGAATCTTCAGATCCTCGTGTTTATCTGTTACTGCCGCAGTACCACCCGTGATTGTCTGTGAAATACACTGAAAGAGTCAGACTTCTATATGTCGAGTAGATAATGGAATACACATTTCTTCCGACTTATTTAGGAAGCATAGAGATGAGAATCAATATTTATGGGAGGTGCCACACCCTGCACTCCCAAGAACTCTCAGACGAAATCGGTTATGTCAGTGAGGGAGAGCTGAAGATAAATTCGGGGCATCAAAACCAGTGACTCAGCAGTGCTAATTCTGAAGATTCGCATATCACAGCCCTCACACAACAGCTTGAAGTTAAAAGCCACAAAGTCCAGAACCTCTGAAGACATTTTTCACAGGTTTATTTTGGACTCGGTAGCTCCCATCTGCATGTTTTGTCAACGTCTCGCATATGTAACGGATGCTGTCTTATGACATGAGAACGACCACACCTGAGTCGACAGCGATCACACAGTGCCTCCAGTAAGAGACCATCACATCAGAAACAAATGCAGCTTTGGTGATGCGTGTCATCACGTGATACGTAAAATGAATGTCCTGGCAGCCTGTGAAACACCCAAATTAAAATTCCCACCACAGAGGTTTGATAAGATTGACTATCTGTGAAATGTGAGTTAATTAACTACCTAGGTAAATAGCCAGGTACTGTGGCTTCCAGACACGGGAGTCCCCATGTGATTGTACACTCCGATATCCAAGAACTTCAGCCAGTTTCATGACTAAAATGTTTTTACGTTATTTTCTATAAAAAAAGATATATATATATATATATATATACACACACAAATTCCCCCGGGATCAATAAAGCATCTACGCATGCATCAATCTTTTAATGACGATATAAAAGGGATTATTCTTCGGTTTTATTTGAGGAAAATGGAAATACAAGGACATTGAGACTGTGGTAACTGAGGGCAAAACCCAACCGCAAGCCATTGCCATCCTGTGTTTCCCATAATTCCTTTGGCTAGAACATAAATGCATTTAGGCAAATCTAACAGGTCCCCTAGGGCAGCTGAACGTTGACTCAATGTTGTTGAAGGGGGGATTCTGAGCGGCTGTATAAACATCATGCTTGTCGTTTTAACATCACTCCCAATCAGCCAAAGGCAGCGGGTCCAAGTCAATGAGCTTTACAGGCATACATATATTAGAGATTTGTATTTAATTATTTAGCAGACAATTCTGTCCAAATTAACGCCCAGTGCAGGAAATACAAGACTAGCACATAAGAAGCCAACTTGGGTTTAAGTACACCTAGGCTGAGCAATAAACGGGTGACCAATAACAAGCGAGAGTTAGCGATGGAGTAAGACATATACAACACCGGTCACTGAGAGGTAAAAACCTAACAGAGGAGCCTTTAAATCAAACACCGTGACCGTGGACTTGGTAGATAAGTGCAAAATAAGACCTTAAATAGGGGATTCCCAGTGACAGAGAAGGTCAGAAGTTTGATACAGGGAAAGACGGCTCAAGGCACGAGTAAATATGTACAAGCACTGGAAATCTGAAACATTTCACATAAGAGTGACAAGCATAACAGTTACACAATACAGAGGTCTGAAAAGTCTGACTTAGTGGCCCATCTCATTTATGCGATTTATAAGCCTGAAGAGCCCTGTGATAAAAGCCACCTTCAAGCCTAATGTTCTTGGGATGGTGCTGTCATTCCCTTCTCATCTGGGGCGACCTCAGCCTCTGGCTTCTGCGCGGTCAGCCAATCAGATGCAGCACTGGGGTTCGATATTTATCATCTGTCGATTACTCGGGCAGCCAGAAGACCCCATAGCCGGCATTTCGGGGCTGATGGAGTCGTTTTCAGAAAAAACTACAATATCTGTTTTGTTATCAAAAAGCATTAGAGTATATTTTTCCACTTGTGTTTGAAAAAATTAAGTATTTACAGAGGAAAAGAAACCCAGACCTTTCAAAGACAAAGAGGCTTAGTCAGGATCCGTTAGACACGCAGTTGATGACAGTTAATCTGTTAACAGTGTATGAGAATTCAATCCATGTTTCTTTTAAGTACAGGATGTGAAGCGCAGAAACAAAACATCTTCTCTGGCATTATGAGGTTTAAAATACCAGCTTAAACACGGGGGCCGCTCACATTTGTATGTAACGTGAACTGCAGGCAGGGGAGACTAAATGAAACTTTACTGTCCACGCAAGTCATTACCCGCCGTGATCCATTAGCGAGCCCTGAAAAACGTTGCACCACCCCGTCGACCGGACCGTGGTTCACACCGAAGTCACTGGGGAACTTTGGCGCAAGTAGCAGGTTCCTAATATCGCCGAGTTTTCTGAACGTATCAACACCTTTAGGAAAAAGCACATAAGCCTTGGGGTTGCCGCGGCACCATTACATTTGGGGGCCAGTGTTGCTATGGCAACCATTCACGGCTGCAGACACTTCAAAAGAAGAGGTGCCTTCACGATCTGAAGATGGTGAACGCAAGGCAGCACATTTCTGATTGGCGGCGTTAAAAATCAACCCCCCCCCCCGCTCGCCTTTTCAGTAATCACTGGACATTTAACGTCTAAAAGGGTACACCCCCAGTAAACATGTTAATGGGGGAGCGCAAAGCAAACAGAGAATAATAAAATAAAATAAAACAGAGCAGTCAGAACTTCAGAAGTCAGTCTTCCCATGCTGACGGCAGAACGGCCGCGAGCGGAACATAAGGTTCCTCATCCGAGGCCGGCCGACAAAACGGCACATAACAGAACCGTATACGTTAAAAACGTTAAACGCGGTACGTTCCACGCGCCGCACCTCGAGCTGTATCCCTAATAGTAGGCCTCACGGGACGCCTCTCGCTGGCCGTCTCACTGCACACTTTTACACCCAATTGAATCACGATGCTGTCGTTTGGAGCCCCTGTCCCCGCCGCCCTGGTCACATAAGCAGCCCCTAGCTATGTGACTAAGGCAAGACAGCCCCCCCCCCAAACACACACACACACACACAGATGTGTAGCTTCAAAATTTTTTTTTATTCTGCCTTATTAAAATTGCACATACACTCAGCGGTCAGTTTAGTCGGCCCAGCTGCTGGTTAACACTAACAACCTGCTCCTCCAGACAGCAGGGAAGGGGCAATAAGCAAGAGGCATCCAGTCGGCGGCAGCCACATGGCGGAAAACGCCTTGCTAATAACAGGGGGCTGGGGAGAATGGGCAGACTTGTTGAAGCTAACCATGCAAAAATAACAGCTCAGAATAGTTTTGGGGTGCAGAAGGGGTTCTCAGGACACACGACTCGTCTACCCTCAGTTTTTCTGAAGAGAAAAGCGGATCCGACCCAGTAGCTGAGTTTTGGGGGGCAGAAGGGGTTCTCAGGACACACGACTCGTCTACCCTCTCAGTTTCTCTGAAGAGACAAGCAGATCCGACCCAATATCAGCTACATCTACCTAATAACGAGGATTCCGTAGTGTCTCATCATTCATTACATGCATTTTGCCTTCTGCCAAAAGGTTTGTGTGGTCGCTTATAAACGCACACAAACTCACCTGATCACAGACTTTTAATGCAATTATCAATTCCCCATACAAACACAACTGAGAAACAGGGGAAAATCTATCAGTAAGCCTTGCCACCTTCTGCTTCAAAATAAAAGCCCCAGCAATACTGACGGTGAGTATGAAGTCCTGCAGGATCTGAACTGACGTGTGGTGAGCAGAGAGCACCCAGGGAACAGGGCAGGAGCTCAAAGCCTGAGGGCAGGGGGCAGAATATCCACGTGAATCCATGAGAGGTGAAATGAGGAGGAGGACGACAGACGACATGTCAGGGCTGAGGAAGGCAGGTGGTGGAGATGGAAACCGAAGGTAGGAAGAAGCTGAGTGCAGAGGCAAAAGCTGAAGCCTTGGTGATCAGGAAGCTGTCAAGTGTGTCTTCCGACTTCACCCCCAGGAGACCCACACCCTCGATGCACGGACAGCTGTTTATTATACATCAGGCCCCAGTTTTTAATCGCTGCCTCCCTATCCCACCTGACTCGAAACCCAAACGGACCCCCCATTCATATCTCAGCCTCACTATACTGTGACTCGCGGTCTTCTGGGGAGAGTCAGCACTCACGGAGCTGGGAGCCACCATCAGCACGCTCCTGCTCTTCCTCATCTTCTGTGTTGCGTTCCCCCGCTCCTTCTCGGCTCTGCCAGCACCCCTGCGGGGAGAGGGAGGGAAACCCTGAGTGCAACCCATTCAAGGGCGCAACCATTTAACACGACATCCCTCCGTGATTTTTTGGAACCCGGCTGCGCTCAAACCGGCTCTGAGAACAGACACACAAACTCAGGACCTGAAGAGCCTTTCAAAATGAGGCTGCAGGATAAGGAAAAGCTGTTTGGAAACCGATTCTAAAGGCAGCGGCACACGTGGCCTCGGTCCCAGCATCCTAACACATATGCACTTACCTGCTCTTCCAGGAGGATACGGCACCTTGGCTTCTGTTCCACGTTACTCACGTACCGTTTGTGCTTCTCTGGTGTCAGTGGAATTCCAGCAACGGTCAGTTTTAGTCCCTGGGTCTGTGATCATCCCACAGACCACTAAGAAACCTCAACATACAGTACGCGCAATTTTTTTGCTACATTCTGCTTCCCCCGTCAGATAATCTCTGTGCTAATCTTGTCGTGCGTCCTCGAAATTATTACATAAGGAGGATTAGCCAGGCATTGCAGCCCAGCAGTAAATAGCGACAGTGTCACCTGTAAAAACAGCAGTGCGGCCATCTCACCAACGGCTCCAAGCCCAGATCTGAAGCTACTCTCTTTGGTCTCACATTACAATAACAGAAGGCAGATTTATCCTTCATTCCTAATCCCAGTTTGTCTTTACAGTAATAATTTCCACACAGTTTTGGACGGTCGTTCTCAGACAGGTGCTGGATTACTAACATTGCTTTGTCTCCTTCTGTGACTTCTCATCCTGGGAAAAGTTTATCTGCCTGATACGTCAAGATAGAGGGTAAAAAAAGAAAAAAAAAAAATACACCCACACAGAAAGCTGTACAATTTATTTTAGCTACTTGGCTGATGTTTACCCCCTTTGTACTCTTCATTAATGTATACAGCTAGACATTGCATCTAAGCTATTTATGTCCACCCATTTTCCATAACTGCTTATTCATTGCAGGTTCACTGTGAACCTGGCATCTATCCCAGAAAGCAGAAGGACACCAGTTAATCACAGAACACAGTAAGGGCAGCTCATTTACTGAAACTGCATCACTCTGACTGTATGAGCATCCGGTGGGAATCTACAGAAACACAGAGATGACACACAACGTTACACACACGGAACAAGTGGCAGGTAGCAAACCCAGAACCCTGGAGGTGTCAAAACCACAACACTACCCGGTCAGCCACCCACAAACTTTTTCTCCAAGGTCTAAGTACTTCATCCATTTCCAAAAGCAAAGACACAAAGCTAGGTCCTTTTGAAGCACTCCTCAATAACTACGACATCACCACCTCCCCCGGGGAGTAAGCAGCCTAACACACCACCTAGATGCATTATATAATAGTTCATTCTCATAGGCAGCCACAATCGAAATTTCCCAGCTATTATAGGAGACCCGTTTCTGATCTCTTTCTGCAACACGACACTTCTACCTTTTCCACACAGTTAATAATCAGTGCGAGCTTACGACACGCAAGCATGCAGATATCTCCTATTCGGTTTGCTATAAAGAACGTCCGGATAAATATTCAGCTGACAAATGCGTGTTTGCTATAAAGTTCAGCCTGGAGGAAACGTGTAGGCAGTGAAGGCCGACACCCGTCTCAGTTCATCCGTCTCCACCAAGTGCTGAAGGCAACTACTTGAAGAATGAGTTTTAATTACAGTTTGGACTCAACTTACGCTTTACTGATATATATTGGCAATATGCCAGAAAACGGCACCGCATCAATAAAATGTGAAGTTTGTTTGTTCGTTTCTCAGATTCTTTGTTCCTCCGAACATTTGATCTGTTCGTCTTAACTGCTCCTCGAGGGGCTTTTCCCCTCAAGAACGATCTGGTGGTTGTCGACTAGCTGAACTCTAAACGGGTTCTAAAGCAGGATGCACCACGCACCATTGCAGGCCAGTTGGGTGAGCTACCCAACCATCAGACAGCAGGGGTCTATGTGCAGTTAAACAAAAACCCTAAGCAAACTTCTAAACAAGAGAACACACGGGCATGTCGGGTACATTTCTCGAGTTCCGTTCAAGCCTCCTTCTCCAAATGGGACAATTACCCGAACAAATCACTTTAATTACCTGTCCATTTTCCATCTTCCAAAGAACGAAATTACAGGCTTATAGAAGACTATATGAGTCATGGTTGCATTCAACTTCAGCGCACTATTAAGTGTTGGTCAGCACCAGCATCTTTTAGTGATTTCTTGAACCGAGTCTTAAAATTGTACAGAATAATTCGACTGACTTAGAAGAAAATAGTCCTTATTTAAAGGCACCATTGGACGGTTTGCGAATAACAGCCTTCGGATGATACCCAGATTACTCAATCCTGATAGTTTGCAATCCTGTTCAACATAATCATTCTGCATGGTTTTGTTCAACCCTTAAAACGTTTACCCATTTTTCTTTTCTAGATGTTCCTCCAAGAGTCACTGGTCTCAGTCCATTTCAATGTTGATACCTTGGAACTGAGGAAAGCCAGGGAACAACATCAATTACAGGCCATAAACCCCATGACAGTTACTATGACCGGCATCATGACAGCTGTCCTGGGCCTACAGAGCCATAAATCCTATCCCAATCTCTTTCCATATATATCTTTTCCCAGTCTCGTTCCGTATATAGCAGACCCCCATCTCCCCTTCAAATTTCCCCCAAAGTGGTGAAGAATCTATACTCTGTTCCTGATACGAGATGTTTGTCATATATTTTAATGAGTGTGAGTGTTCCTTACATTAGTGATGATTCAAGCAATGTCTGACTATAAACAAAATACATGACGACTCTTTTAGTGAGAAAAAAACTGGACACACACACAATGAGCAGTTCAGAGACACCAGTTAGCCTAATGGCATGTCCTAGGACAGCAGGAGGAAACCAGAGTACCCAGAGGAACCCTGTAAGACACTGGGAGAACATACAGACTCCACACCATCTCTCACACACACACACAGTAGAGGCGGGCTTCCAACACGAAACGTGTGAGGCAACACTGCTATACACAGAGTCAAAGTAGCCCCGAAATCCCAGCTTGCACCCGATGTTATCGTACGTTAATCTATATTAATGCAATACATTTTCCACATGATGAAACACTAACCTTTCACAAATGGAATAAATGGAAGCCAACTGTAAGTAACTACATACGTACATGGTCTGTTTGCTGCCACCATCGTCATCGCTGACGTGATACCTTACTGGGATTAGCTGAAATCTGTTACTGGATCATAATACTGGAGAGGAATCAAGATGTTTATTTCCACATGAATATCCTGAAT
Source organism: Gymnarchus niloticus (assembly GCA_009936485.2). Lineage (NCBI taxonomy): Eukaryota > Metazoa > Chordata > Actinopteri > Osteoglossiformes > Gymnarchidae > Gymnarchus > Gymnarchus niloticus. The sequence goes on along the minus strand of JAACJT020022693.1, from coordinate 16,017 downwards.
AAATACAGCAAATAGACAGGACAGCTCTTCAACTCTGGTGCATTTACTATTATTAATTCTTAAGCAGTATTCAAGATTTTACCCACAAGGCAAAGTAAGTTTAATTCTCTAATTTTCTCAAATAGAAGTTTGGTTCACTATGAAAAAACACTGGTGTCAGCCATATTTCAAGAATAAAGCTCTGTTTAAACAGTCTGATCAAAGTGTGGATAGCTTTAGCATTAGCAATGAGAATGAGGCCACTGAGATTGTGGCCGAGGTTTCAGGCTGTTATGTAAGAGGTTTCAGGATGCAGGGCACAATAACTGAAATTTACGTACAGATATGAGCACGGGTCTGGAACTTAATGACTTTTTCAGTACTTACTGTGTACTGTGGAGTAGATTCAGTGCTACATAAAAATCAGTCTGTTCTTAAATGCTATCTCTGAAAAGAAAGCTTACTGATTCCATGCGTAGGCTACCCATATCAGACGGGCAACAAGTGGAAATTCGGAAACACCCCGCAAATGTGCCACAATCTTGCCCTAAAGCTACCTAGCAGGTCAGAAATGCTCCATATTTCCATTCAAAACCACAGAAAAAAAAAATGTATTCTGGTACAGACAGATACATAAAGAATCCCATCTTCAACAGTATAACTAACCTCTAAGACCTCGTAAATATCAGCCATGCTCATAATTCTCTCTCAAGGGCCTGCTATCAATCTTTAGAAAGCCATGAGAAGTATCTCGACAGGTCTAGCGAGCATGATCTGCACTTGCTCTAGGTATCCTGGACGGGAAACCAGGCAATATGTTTCATGTTGGCATCAAAACAAAGAAATTAAACATTAACTTATTTACTAACTGGCCTGAAAGAGGAGGAAGACTGTGGAGAACAATCAGTCTGCCGTCAAACACCACACCACATGCCCTGCCTCAGAACTGCGTGTTGATATCGGGGGGGGGCAAGGGTACACTTGGACGCTTGAAGGTCCCACTTCACTCTTCTACGCAGTCACATTCCCACCATTTAACCAGTACACATTTGTGGGGGGTGGGGCCCGGGGTCAGGCCTGTTATTCTGGAATATGGTTTAACCTTGCCCTCTGGGTGACCAGTGAGCTCCATCACTCATGCCTCATGTTACCACTGTACATGGGTTTGTAATGACACAGCCATACTACACAAGTACTTTTTTGCAATATTTTCAAGACAAGGGGATAAGATGGCCAATACAGAAGATGTTAGCTTACTTCCGATTGAGGCACAGATATCAAACAAAACAGAGCCTGAATTTCCCTGACTTATGGTAAGCTCAATCTGTGATGAAGTGTTTCAGTACATCATGAATCACACAAAGCTAACACAGAGACCCATGCTGTTTCTACTGTAAGATGAATAAGGTGTTCTGACTAACTTAGCTGGTAAACCTGAGAGAGAACAACCTCCTCTCAGGATGAGGCATCCTGCTGATTCCCTCTGCTTCCATCCTTCATCTGGGTCTTCTCCATCAATAAACAGACTCCTGTGAACCTGACCAGGATTAATAGCTGGAGGATGGATGGATGGATGCATGGATAGATGGATTTTTGTACCTGTGGTTGTTCCAAGTCTCTCATACTTGCGATCATGGTTGAACAAAGTATTACTTTAAAACCGTAATTCTACAAAACACCTAGAACACCTGGAGAAGACATAGCGAGGAAAGACATGGACAGGGACAAACCAGGAACAGCTCGGGAAGCACACTATACAGTGGTGCTCGGTGAGGAAAGTGTTGGAAATGACGCAACTCGAGAGAAGCATCCGGGTACATACAATTGTACGAGGGCGATGTCTGGAGTGCAGCACAGAGCACAGAGAACAACAGAGCAGAATAAACACACATGACAGGCTGGAAAGACAGACCAGGACTCTGGGTAGGACGCCAGAGGGACAGACCAGAACACCTGGGAGACTACGGGGAACCAGGACCAAACACAGAAGGAAACCAGGAGTGCAGACGCAGGAACAGGGTTCCAGGGGGATGCAGGCACACAAGAACAAGGGAACCTGAAACAGGGGAAGGCTTGTCCATCCATAGACATCGAGTACCGATAGATTGGGGTGACTCTGGTCTCCATGGGCTGGATCACTCTTGGCTACCCACTGTACACCTGAATCCTTAGCATTCCTGCTACAGAGTATACCAGAAATCGTAGTGCCTGAATCCTTAGCATTCCTGCTACAGAGTATACTAGAAACCATACAACTGAATCCTTAGCATTCCTACTAGAGTATACCAATCACCGTACACCAGAATCCTTAGCATTCCTGCTACAGAGTATACCAGAAATCGTAGTGCCTGAATCCTTAGCATTCCTGCTACAGAGTATACTAGAAACCATACAACTGAATCCTTAGCATTCCTATTACAGAGTATACCAATCACCGTACACCAGAATCCTTAGCATTCCTGCTACAGAATATACCAGTCACCGTACGCCTGAATCCTTAGCATTCCTGCTACAGAGTATCAGTTACTAAACCACCTAATCTTAAATCTGTTGTTCTTTTTCATCACCCAAGATTAGACTTCATTATTGGAGTTGCTAAAAGCCACACAACCGGATAAATAAAAACAGTTCTTGAAGGAGGGTACTCTTTCATTTCCCCATAACTGTAAATCCTTAGCAGTCTGCCTGCAGAGAACAGCAGGTACCCTAGCACCAGAAAACACAACATTCCTGCCAAGAAGTAGACCAACTCATAGAAACAGAATTATTAACATTGTCGGTTATTATGTTAGCCATGCAAATTAGCAACTGGACCGTTTGCGACAGTGCAAGGCACAACCTCGTTTATCTGAACTCTTATCAGTCCTACAAGATAACACACCTGATACTGTAGCAATGAAAATCTTCATCATACCACTGAGCACCATAGTTGCAAACAAATCCCCCTAAATAATTTGACTATGGAGCATACTGGCAACAATGTGGATTTACATGGTCTTCCTTTAAATTTGGAAGGCCTGTAAATACTCTAGTTCCTCCACGTACAATTATGCATGCAGAGGAAGAATAAAATTTTTAAATTATGGTACCACACATTAGTAAAGACACTGTTAAAAAGTAAAAGGATTTAATGAAAACAAACCCTAATGTTTATCCAACAGGTTAAAATACCCCCAATGCCTGAATTGTCAAAGTGTGATGAAGGAGAAGTCGAGCTCCATAAACATAGTCAGAATGCTCTGGATACAGTGAATAACCGGCTTTTCTTGTGCTTCCATTGCTTTGCCTGGAAAACGGTCTGATTTACTGAAGATGTCAAGAAGAGTAGCGAAGGGCTCCAGCTGAAGGACCCAAGCTTAGCTGCCCACATTGCCTGTTTCACCCCGGACTCTTTTTGTGGAAGCCATCAGTCACGGCTGGCTGAAAATGGGCACCACTGTGGTACATTAACAGGGCAAAATTACAGCTGCTTCACTCCTGGAAAACCAGCTCAGCACGAATTACATTCACCACGCAGATAGTGAGTGGCTCTCTTTTAGCCATTGCAGCTGGGGGGCACTGATTGTTAAAGGAAACTATTTAATTAAGAAATTAACAAAAATCTGACTGTAAAATGAAATCAGATGAATAAGAAAAGCTATGGAACAACTGGGAAATGTGTAATAAAAAGCCAAGTGAGCATACGCAGCCTCAGCAGTACATCGGTGAGAACTTGGGAGAGACCAGACAGTAAGCAATGTGTCATTTTCCCTAAAATATTGCAAATAGCTGCGGCCGACCTCGAGATATCTAATACTATTTAAAACACAAAAAATGACAAAGACAATGGGAACGAAATCTGTCAAAAAGCTGTGAATTCAGGGACCTGAACACGGGAACGTCGCTCCACAGCTGTAGGCTTGGGGCATTTTGTTGTTTGCTAAAGCATAAACCAAACAAAATTTCAAAGGCTGACACAAATATTATTAAACCCTGAGCATGAGGTAAAGGTTTAAACTGCAGGCAGGTGTTGGTATTATCAACACATAGGCACTGCAAATCTACACTCTGGGAGTGTTTATCATTTACAATAAAAAAAAATACTGTCCAAACTGCTTGAGATACATTTTTTTTCCCCCCAATTCTAGGAAGTGTCTAATACTTGAGAAACGCGGGGAGTAAAACACCACCCTTAAAGTTTGTTTAGTCACTAATCGGAAAGGAAACAGTGTTTGCTTTGCAGACTAACAGAACCAGCTGTACAGATAACTCCCCAGGCTCAAAGCAAGGCTTCAGAAACACCTGCCGTCCTGCTACTGCAGGGCGTGTTCTGGATCCCTGTCTCCCAGAGAAACCATCTCCACGGCTGCCAGATCCCATGAGTTCCCGTTTACCATCGACCTTCGGGTTTGTTTTCTGGAACAGCTGTACGAGGGGACCCCGCTTGTACTTAAATAATAGGCAGTACAGGTGGCCAGGGGAGACTGAATCTTGCTCATTAACTGCTGAGCCAATGAGACATACTCATTAAAACCCCCAAGCCAATGAGAGTTGCTCGTTAACAACGGAAAGTGTGCCATAACAAGCCAGAGGCAAAAAACCATCTGCTCCTGTTGTGACTTTCCAACAGTGGTTAAGAGTGGATAGGTGCTCGAGCAAAAGTAATTAACCTCTGATCATCGTAAAAAAACATGTAAACACATGGGTCTTGCATCTAAATGCCCCTCAACAGCATTAGAGTAATAATAACAAACAAACAGCCATAAAACTTTTAAATCAGATCCATTTATTGCCCGCAAATGTTAATGCCACAGCAGTTCCACTGGGAACATATTTCCATGAGCTGGTGCCCGGAGGGCATCTCGAGCATTACTGATGGGAAACGGCACACAGAGGTGGTCCACCAAGTCTCCACTGTCTGCGCTCATCTCTTCCACCGGCAGGAACAGGGAGAGACGCCAGTAGATACCGAAAGCAAACAGACACAAAGTGCCTTCCAGCAAGGTCCTCTGGGAGATCGGTGGTGAATCCAGCGTGACCTACTAAGACTCACCTCTGGGTCCTGCCCTGGCCTGACCTACGATGTCTTTGGGGTATGTGGAAAAATAACTATCAAGGCTGATTTGTATTTATCCGTCACGGAGGACGCAGGTTTCATGCACGCAGGTTTCATAAGGAGCAATGGAAACATGAAAAATCCACCCAACTCACCAGCTGTAGCTGCAGTAAGTTAAAGATTTTAAAAATCCCGGTGATCTGCCCCATGATCCACAAGCTCATGGTCCACAAATGATCACACCTTTTCAGGCACTGAAGCGTAGAGTCACAGCAGAGAGGACTGGACACATGACATCATGGTCAAAGTCTATGTTAGCATCATTTTCAAACTGTGTGTCCCTCTTAAAAAAAAAAAAAAAACAACAACTTGATTATCTGCATACATGGAATGTAGGTAAACATGATCCTGTTATGAAGCCTGACGGATCGGTCTGAAGCATGAACATATCAGATGAAGGACATTCGTGATACAGAAATGGGTTTAGCTGGACTGTCAAGTGAGAACGGGCAGCGTTTTAGCTGTCTTTCCGCTCCTGGGTTTCTGTGTAGTACAGCGGACACTTTCAGGTCGGGGACACCTGCTAAGATCTGCTGATGAATCTACATGCTTGTCAGCATTTCTCTGTGGTAAAAAGAAAGGCCCCTTGATAGAGGAATGAGGACTTTCCTTAATTTGGTCAACTTCAGAAAAATATACGAGATCCAGCATAACCTACTCAGTGATTTCAGAATCGGTAATTGGATTGACAAAAGAAATAATTTTTTTATGCTAAACAAATACTCCATATGGATATATATTGCTCCCAAATGACTCCCTCCTTTAAATAAACAAAGGGGGTATGACATTTTGGTATGGCCTATAATGTCATGTGCCGTACAGTGGAATCTTGTTTAGGGTGACCACTACTTTAAACCCTGAGCTTCCTAGCTCACCATTACCCCGAAACGGCCAAGTTGTAATGGAAGACGGATGGAAAGACGTATGAAGAAGTAACACCACGGAATTACACGCTTCACGGACCGGATGTGGCACCTGACCCCCAACCCCACTCAGCTGACCTTTCCTGCTCCTGATTTGACATATACCTCGACTCTCAGAGTCCAACTCAAACACTGACTTCCTTTGTATGGAAGTTGGGAGTAAACAGTGTCTTTCGTTTGAGTTTTAATTAAACAAGGCCTGGCTAAACAGGAATAATGACGTGAAAGATTACCTAGAGATCTGTGTACTTCAGATTTCAGGCTATGCCAAAATTAAAGACTGTGTGCACGTCACTGACATGCTATCCACAAGATTACAGGACATGGGTGCCGCCAGCAGATAACAAGCCTTTATTATACTCTGCTTTAAAGCCCAAATTTAATGCAGCACACTTCCTTTTAGGCAGCGTGTATAGATTTGTGTCTGAGCTCGACCTGAAGTTGAATCCCTAATGACTGGAGTAAAAGCACTTAACTCATATAAATATTCAGTGATATGGATTTAAATACTTGGAACACCAAGTACGTTTCCACTTAAATGTTAATGTTTTTGACCAGTTGCCAGGGAAAGGGTAAAAACCCCGAAGGGGAGAAAAATAAACGTGTCTGTTCCTTTAAAAGAACACTGCCGTATTTTAATACTTCATGATTCATAAAAGTACAACCAGGAGTAAGACTGACATATTTTCTGTCACGTCTAATGCAAGATTGCAGGGGCTCAATCCATATCCATGTCTTGTGCAATGTTTTGTATACGGACTACGTGCATTACATCTTCTGCTTTACAATCGAGAAGCCGCTAAGATACTGAAACATGACACAGTTCCATAACACCTGGAGCGGAGACCACTGGTGGGATTACTCTCCCCACGCTGACTCTAATTTAAGCTGTGTGTGTCTCGGGGTGTCGGCCAGAACACCACTTAAAGCCTCGGATCCTGGGCAATCTATTTCTTTACTCAAGCACAGCCCACCAATCCAGATCTCGTATTACACCTCAATCTACACAGAACAACTGATAATGACACTTACCCCTTCAAAGTATATACCCTTGTGATTTCATCACCAAGGTGACAAATGCTGGGTTAATTCTGACGTGTTTCTAGCAAATACGTCAGAATAAACCAAAGGATTCCATCCGAATCCCAAGAGTCTGAGGGCCTTTTATACAATATCCATACTCCCAGTGTACGGTAACTATCCACACTATTCATATTTGCAGAAATAGCTTACATAGTAGCAAATGAATACGCCCAACCTGGCACTCCCCTGTGTGAGATCTTGTAGAAGCTTGGTTTGTTTAAGCAAGCAGAGAGGCACAATTCTGCAGGCTCTTCTAAGATGTATTGGGAAAAACTGACCGATCGATCAGTTGGTCAGCTGCCTGATTGATGCTCCGTGTTGTACCATGCAGTAACAGTGATTCTTTCAAACTGTGATGAAAAAAATAAAACTGTGGCTAATCTCACCAAAGCCACACACACACCCAGTGCCCGACCGAAACTTAAAACATAAAACACCTCCCTGCCACACTATAAGGAGCAACGAACACTTTGCCGCCCCAAGCGAAATTATATCATGCAAGGATGAAGCCTCCAGCATGGGGGCAGATTATCTCGTTTTTTCAATTTGTCATCGTGCCCCACGGCTAAATGAGAATGACTCTGGCACGTCTCCTAGGTGACTCTCTGAACAATTATGACGCACTAGACCTTGAATTAGACTTCTGTAAGAAGGCCCTCAGCATGAACGTTAATACAGAACCCTGCCGCTTTAGTTTGATTAGAGAACTGTATGATCCACTTCTCGCTGGCTTTGAGGAGACAGCTCTGAATGCTCATTGATACAGGTTCCAGTCAGAGTCACAGGCTGTTGTGTTCAAACGATTGCATAGAAACAGCACACAACACGTTAAGATTGAGGCTTCATCACAATCATAGACTGACAACAAAACACATGAAATTCAGCAAAACACTTCCTCACCGATTCACACACGAGCTTGTCGCAACCAGCTTAAGAAACAACATTCAAAGAAAAAGTACGGACCTACAGACTGAATGGAGACATTAGAACCAAAAATGGACCGTAGACTATGCTTTTCAGTCGAATTAGATGGCAGACCGAAGTCCCCCCCCAACTTTTAAGGACTAAAACAACCAAATACGACTGCGTACCCTGCAAAAGTCAAAGAAGATGAATTTAAACAGAATTTAAACTTATCCCGGGGGTAATGCATCCAGTGTGAAACAAACGTATCCACACTGGCAAACCACGATGCTAGTAATAACACGAACGCAGAACACCAGTGGCAAAACTGCAGATGTATAAGATGCTATACTAGCCAGCTTCAGCCACACCAGCGTAGACGGGGTCAGAAATACAGAGGGAGCTGTAATTAAAGGCCGATAGCTGGTCTCTTCATCCACGGTGATCTGTTTTCATCTTAGTCACCTCTATATTAATACAAGAAGGACTCAAGGCAAGGTGGAACTTAAATTATACGCTATCAACAGAAATTATATAGACAACATATTCCCAATAATTTTAGGAACGCGGCCCTGACAGCCACAATTAACACACAGGCAGCTCTTAGCATGTATAAACTATAAGGCTGACTTCTGGTTACTTCTAAACAAGCACATGACGGATTGCTTTAATAAGCCCGTTATTTAAACAGGAATTAAATGTCAGACCTGAATTTGTTGTTTCAGCTGTCACAAGGTGTGTGTGTGTGTGTGGGGGGGGGGCTGCTCTATTTAAATTTACAGCTCATCCCACACAAATTGTCCGACTTCTGCATAAACGTATCATTACACGCCGCTTTCTCCAAACTCCAGAGGTTTCCTATGTTTGTACGTGTCCACCCAGATTGTTACAGTATGTTCTTTTTTAAAAAACAAAAACATCTTACTCCCTTTGTCACTCGTACAATGTGACGAGGGGAAGTTATATCTCTCGGGGGCCAAACGGTACAAACTGTGCCATAAAGGAAACTGGTTTGTTGTGAAAGGCATCGCAGGCAAAGTGAAATGAATTCCACTTTTGCTGATGGTCGTGCAGCCCACCCGAAGGTCCCGAGGACCAATTTTATTTTAGTCGGTGTAATGGCTGCGGTTGCCAGCTTGAACGAGTCATACTCCATCACAAACCGAGCGATTACACAGTCATTAAACCTGGCACCAGAAAACACACGCTGACTGAAATCAGAATGTTTCAGTTCCATGAGCATCAGAACTTGCTTTTTTATCATAAAAAGCAAATGTTTATTTTCTGCAGGAAAATAGCCACAGCTATCTATATATAAGCCGAATAACCCGCAGCCAAAACGATTTGCCGGTCAGAACAACAAATTAATGATTAAATGTAGTATAGTTAGTCATAATATTATTTCTTAATAATCCTTAATTTCCTTCTGAAATGCAATAAAGGACCAATATATCTCTCTCCCATCTCTCAAAATTGGTTCACAATTAAAAACCCTACGTATTTAATGTAGATAAGTGTCTACTCCGTGATGCAAAATTCACACGCGTAAGCATGACAGCAAGATTTTTAAGGAGTTCTTGAGAATAGCATTCTGCACTGCATCATTCTAATATTTGCATGATCTAATTACCGTATGTACTGTGATAGCTGCAATCGATAAATGGCTCTGTTCAGCATTTGGCTATTTTAGAATTTGATTGTTATCTTAAAATGGGCATTATTTGGTAAAAGATTTAGAACGGATAGTTTATAATTGGATTTAATTAGTAATATGACAACTTAATTTGGGCATCAAGCAGCATTGAAAAATAACATGACAAATATAAATTCTCACTGTAGCGTTTCAACTCTTCATGAATCAATACAGTATATATTATCCTATAAATTGCAACATGGAATGTAAACCAACCGAAAAGCCATGGGAATCCAATATAGGATTCCTATGCTGATATCTGCACAAAAGCCTGGTGTTTCAGACAGCAGAAAAATCGCAGGCCGCGTGTGACTTTACTTAACATTAGCTGTCAGTCAGCAGCTTCAAGGTGGGCTGAGAATACTGATAGAGAAGAAGCCCTGTGGTGGTCAGCTTCAGACTCCCCGCACGGCCTCCCTCGAGACGGTGTATAAAACACGGTCAGATCTTGGCCTTGTCACAATAAATCTCACCTTATTCCGGAGAATACAGCATATTCCTGTACTATCGTGAGGATGCTATGCATTTCATCTGGCTGCAGCTCTGCACAGAACAATTCCGAGATGAACTCCCTGGGAAGCTGTGATAGCTGGATCACCTTCTTTAAGAGCAGCATCTGTCAACGGTGAGTGTCTCCCCACAGCAGCTCTCCCCTCAAATGCTTCTGAACGAGTACGTGAGTATTACTAGTGAGTACTGGCAACACCGGCGACTGCCAGTGTTGGCAGTCCATGCAGTTCCAGTGTCCCCTGTCCAAACAGAGGCTTGAGCAGTTCGGTTTCACAAGACCTCAGAGGCACGCGTTTCTGCAACTGCGGCCACAGATGTCTTCAAGTAACCCTCTGAAGCACTGGCTGGTGGAAATGACCGTAAAAGGCGTGAAATGTTATGGCATTGCCAGAATACTGAGCAGACTCTCAAATTTATATGCTGACTAACTGACCAAGTTGTCTTCACTGAACCTCCACTACTCTCACCCCGAAGCCGGATTAAAAACTACCAAGAATGCCACACCTCGGCTGCCATCACAGTGGACCTTTGACTTGACACCAGCCCAACAATCTGAAGACTGAGGCACTTTAGTTATGCACCCAGTTAACTGGGAGCCAAAACAGAAGGCATTTTTGAGACCTGCAAACGGCAACAGTGAGCAAATCTCTAGCCTGCCAACTGTCCACATTGCAGTGTGCTCTGATGAAAGCTTTTGTTGAAAGGTTATACTGATATTTTCATTTAGATACATCGACATATAATAACGGAACAACAAGGGAGCGAACAGAAAACCCTGAAATAGAGAAATTCATCTTTCAGACACTTTCACAGTGAGGGTCATGACAGGAAAATTATGAATGCAATTAAATTTAATTCAAACAAGAAACCTTACATCACGTACCTTATGGCAAACGCATATCTGATTATAGCAGTAGCTGGAATTCATTAGTTAAATAAAATAATACAAGACATTTCATAAGTTAAAACGCAACACCTTGAACAAGAGTTGCCCTGATTTGGACAAGTAATGATGTTTTGTTTCGAGTGGCTGGGCCCCTTAATTCACGTCACCACGGTGCTCGCCATGAATGCTATTTTGCCCGGGGTGTCAGTGTGTGACTTCGCCCCTTTCACCAAACTTCAGGGTGGTGACGATGGGACATTGAAATGGCCAAACGGAAGAAACGAACGATTTTGGCACCGGTGGTCAGGTTCCGGAACAAGTACTGCAAAGTGGGTTCTGGAATGCGTTCTGTGTGTGTGGGATTCGAAAAAGGTACATAATTCATATCCACTCTTATCTACTCTTATTCATTCATGATTCAGCTGGATGACCGTACTCACTCAGCTAGCACTGAAATCTACAGCAATTACTGTCTCTCACATTAAAGCTGCCTTTTGCATGGAAGTACCCCCAGTAAACGGACCCTATTCTAAACAATTACGAGTATACATTATTTTCCAGCAACGGCACTGTTCAGACGTAATTCATTCTCTCAAATAGGCAATTGAGCATCCAGTTAGTCATCCTACTCACAACAGCTGTAATTACACTTAATTCCACGTAAACTGAGTGTGCGTGGAGATCTTGTGCAAGCTGAAGTTACATGCAGATTCGCTGATGTAAACAACAAACTCAAAGCCCCCCTCTTCTGAAAAAAGCAGTCACACGTGCCAGAAAAAAAAAACAAAAAAAAAACAGTGCATCAATAAGGAATGCATTAAGAAATGAAAACTCGCCAAAATACAGAATGTTTGCATTTACCCGCCTGGTTCTTTTAAAAATCCCGCAGTATCGTGTCATCTCCTCTAGTCAGCTTGGCTACCTCGATCGACCAAAATACGCGTACGGCTTTAGTGGCCTGCAGTCCCTGAAAGATACCACTTAGAAGACCCATACATCAAAAGTCTTCACAGAGAAGAAAGGAGCCATTTCCCGTCTGATGGATAAGAGGACCCCTGGTGGATAGCATCGGAAAGTAAGGGAAACACAAAATTATCGGGAATCGCTGTTATTGAGTGAGGCACACTAATTGGAGTGGAATGCAGGTACTGGGGTGGCCTTCAGAGTCTCACACAATCAACCATAAAAGCAATAAAAACGTCCCTCATAATGACATTTAAAATCCCCTAAGTGTTTTTCTGGTCTTCAGTACTGCCGTTCGATTATCTGGGGTTTAAAAGGCCGTGTGTAGTTTCATAAACTTTCAGCACGTCTGAGGTCATTCAGCCATGGTGTCTTTACGGACTGTATGAATCCTTAAGGTCTATACAACTCAAATTTCAAAAAACTATATCACCTTTAGACTTCACACCTCCAGGGCTGCAGGTTCGAGACCCGTGACTGTGGAGAGCCTGCATGCTCATCCCATTTTTATGATGTTTCTACTGGACGCTCTGGTTTCCCTCCACAAGTCCAAAGATGTGGCTGAGGTGAATTTGTAACCCTAAACTGCTCTTTAATTTCTGTGTGTGTGTCTGCACCGGTCTGCCTTACAATGACCGGCCATCCCATCCAAAGTGCACCCTGCCTCATCCCCTTAGCTTCCCGAGGTATGCTCCAAGTTCACCACGACCCTGCATCGGATAAGTGGCTAGAAGAAGGAAGGGGGGGGGACACATTTGTTATCCCAGATGAACATCTATGACTATTTGAAGACACTGAGTTTACATCTGTTTGTTCCTGGGGAGAGACTAGATGAATTGAAGATTATACAGGCTTGAAAAGGGAAAACCTGCCATGTGGTCAGGACAGTAACCAGCAGGCTGAGATGAGTGTGCTGGACGGCCGTGAAGCCTTCCACAGAGGCTCCAGAGAGATGCAGGCCATCAGTTACTGAACAGGCTGTTCCTCAGACCCAGTGTTTACTCAAACACATTCGTTCAACATAAACAGCCTGCTGAGGAGAGGTAAGGACATCCATCTGTCACGAAAGGAAAACATAAGCTGTCATTTTACTTCTGCCCAGACTTTCACCGTACGTGTACCCAGATCTGCCCTAGATTTGATATCCCTTTTTTCAGAATAGCTACCTTATTCTTGGTTATCTTGTGTACACGCATGACCTCATCCCAGGTCATGGAACATCAGTAATAAAACAAGACAGTGTTAACATATGGAAAACGGCCACTCTGCCCTGACGATTGAAGACACTTCCACGTGGCACGGCCCCACGGCACACCAGCCTCCCTGCCTACGGCACAGCCGGCCACGCCCCTTATACTTCTCCTGGACGGCTTGTTGCTTTGGAAACGGAAAGGTAAATATGAACTGGTCAGAATAACCAAACACAATCTCGAAAGAACAGAGAAAAAAGAAAAACCAGAATATGGATGTACATCTACGATTGTAAATGGAGTGCCATTCGTATTCATAGGTCCTTCACCTACCCTCAAGACCAAGGAAACCAGCCAGCCGCCACTCGTATCCAGGTCCTAGTGGTCATCATGACACGTGTCATGCTTTGACCGGTGCTGCCCATACTCAGCCCCCCCCAGTTCACAGCTGGTCCTGGGTCTGCCTTTATGCTTGGTTCCTTACTGTAGGTGGCCAGCAAAAGAACTTCCAGGACTATCGAGAACATGAATTCCCCTTTAGAATGTTTTTCAATGATTCCATCCATCCATCCATCTTCCTACTGGTTATCCTGATCGCTCAGCGACCGGAGTCTATCCCAGTCCTTCACAGGGCACAAGGCTGGGGTACAGCCTGGATGGGATGCCAGTCCTTCACAGAGTACAAGGCTGGGGTACACCCTGGATGGGATGCCAGTCCTTCACAGAGTACAAGGCTGGGGTACACCCTGGATGGGATGCCAGTCCTTCACAGGGTACATACACAGTCAAGCACTACAGGTAATTCAGAGATGCCAGTCAGACTGACTTTGTGTTTTTGGACTGCAGGAGGAAACCAGAGCGCCTGGAGAAATGAACTCCACAACACAGGAAGAAAATGCAGACTCCACACACATTGAACCAAGGTGGGACCTGAACACCAAACCTGGACGACGTGATGCATGAACACTGCACCACTCTGCCCATGCTTCCATTAATAAAAATAAAACACACGATTTGATTTTAGAGTAACCTGCCAAGCTGTTCAAATTAATCATCTTTGTCAACACTGAGATGCTAAAAAACAGACACTGTGACACATAGGCTTTGAAATGATTAACCACATTGTCTACAGTGGGATTTTAGATCATGCAGAAATTATGGCTGCAGCTGTATATTTCTCATGTATGAGAGTCAGGTTTCGTGACATCAATATGCCAGCATCTCTGCAAATGACTGCTCTGACCAAATGAATTAGCAGTTTACCCCCCGTATGTACAGCAAAAAACCTCATCGGCATACGTTATTATGATTAAGCGATTGGCCATGTCGAGAGAGAATGAATCACAGATGGTGAACCAGGTTATAAATATTTACCAGTAAGTCGTGTCGATGAGCACTGGAACAGCAAAGCTCTTGAATCCAATTCCTGTCAGACACGAACAGTCACTCCCCAATTCTCACGGCGTGACAGTAAAGCAACTCTTGAGTGGAGCCTGGATGAAAGGGAAGATGAACAAGAAACGCTCAGGGGAGTCACAGGGGATAGAGATGTCAAGTGGACCGAGAGACAGATGATGTCATTTTCCCCAAGCCTCATCGCCCTGTGGTTCGGGATTCAGACTGGACTCTAGGCAAGAACCCAATGAACAACTGGAAGACAAAATCAACAAGCATCCGATATCACTTCAAATCAGGACACCACTAGATATACAAAAAGTCTCTAGATTTTTAGATTCAATGATGCCATTATAGACCTAGGTGATAACTTTTATGGTCTTTAGTTTGGATTATTGGGTGGATTACAATTTTCATGATCATTTAAGGGAAGGAGTCAGGCTTAGCTCTTAAAAATAGCTATAAAACTTTTTAAACCTCCGTGTCTATGAGGGGCTTTATCATAGTCACAGCATGGATGGAAACAAAACACCGTATTGTCACGGATGCATCACGGGACCAGGCTCATTTACAATTATGCCTCAATTCTGAGGCTCATCCAGCGTTTACCCTGCAGAAATACACTAGAAGCAAAATGACAATTAAAGGGCAATTCAAATATGGGCTAAAAAGTCAATACCCACATACAGTACAATCAGCATGTGTCTCTTCCAGCTTAATTACGGGGATTTTACTAGTTAAGTGGAACAAATCCTGCAGTTAAAAAGTTGATCTTACTTAAGAAACTTACAGCAGCAGAGTTACTCCACGTTTATGGGATGAGGGGTGCTGATGACAGATGCGACATTGAATAAGAAAGCAGAGCGATCCGTCAGCCAAGACCCTGTCGGGGCTTCAGACATTCAGTGAAACAATCGGAGGATCCCCACCGAGCCCACAAGGTGGATCGGGATGCCGTGTTATCAGTGATGACCCAAAGTTAATACATTAAAGCCCGATACAAACGATGCAACAAAGTAACATTTCACTTCTCTTTTCACCTTCCTCTTTAATACAAGGTAACGTTATAGCCCAACAATACAATAACGAAATGAAACATTTAAAAACAGGAAAATGCCTACTCGGTTTTATCCCCACACGCCTGGAGAACAAAAGCCTTTTATACTCCTAAAAAAAAAAAAAAGAAGAGAAAAGCTCACGAAAACAAAGCCGCCTACATCCCTACCAAAGGAGAAAAGCTCGTATAATGAATGCTCCGTGAAAGCATCGCCAATCGGCGTCATCCTCACCTCCAGGATGCGTCGAGACCCCCCGACACACGGCCGATCTCCGGGCTCCCCGCCCCCCTGGCCGCATGGTCGCGATCGGTGCCGCCCCCCCCCCAGGGGAGGGACCCC
>JAACJT020022692.1:0-32483 GCA_009936485.2 Gymnarchus niloticus | reverse complement strand
GCACACAATGAGAAGACAGGAGTCACTGGAGAAGACGCTGATGTTGGGAAAGGTTGAAGGCAAAAGGAGGAGGGGACAGCAGAAGATGAGATGGATGGACAGCGTAGTGGAAGCAATGAACATGAGTTTGGGCAGGCTCCGAGAAGCGGTGGAAGACAGGGCGGCCTGGCGTGCTGTGGTCCATGGAGTCGCGAAGAGTCGGACACGACTGCATGACTAACCAACAACTGTTAAACCATTTCATTATTATATATATAGCTGGTTTACTGACTGCTTGTTGGCAAGAATGCTTGTTAAATAAATATCCAACACACCAGATTTTTACTCAGTCTCTTCTGTGCTTTTTTTAACCCACCAGGGCTCCACATGGCAAGGAATTGTCTGAAACTGTAATAAAGCAGATTGTAAATTTTCCTAAAGGTCAGAAAGGATACAAGAACACAGGCAAGCTACTAAACATAAATTAAACAAACGTTGCAGCAGTTTTTAGGAAGTCTCAGAAGAGCTTCCCTATTAGTAATCAAAGATACGGTAAAGACTACAAAGTATGCCGTCTGGCATTCACATTGTCTCGCACTGAAAAAAAGACAGGCCAGTGCTCCCAGCTTAGCACAGGATTTATCTTTGAGAACTGGCTTCTCAGTGTGTGCCCAGACAACGTACCAAGCCTCACATGAAATCAACCTCTCAATGGATGGTATTCTAGAAGAAAATCATAACTAAATCATCAGCACAAATTTACAAAACTAAGGTTTATCAAAGAACATGACAGAAAGGCTGTTGAATATTGGCAGCAGATTCTTTGGTTAGATTCAATTAAGATAAACTTGTTTGGATGAAATGTGGAATCAGTATGTTTGGTGTGGACCTGGCCAAGACTATCACTGTGACTGCATAGTGTCAGCTGTGAAACATGTTGGAGGGAAAGTGTCAATATGGTGCTACATGAGTTCAGGAGGTGTAGAGGTGATCGCATTTATAGCTGGCATCATGAATGCTAGTGTGGTCACCTAAATACTGAATGGAAAGATGATCCCCAGTTTCGAAATGCGTGTGAGAACAGGATTGTTCCAACATGACAATGATCCTAAACATGCTGCGAAAACCACGCAAGAGATTTTATAGAAGTGAAAGTTATCATGTAGCCTGTCACCTGATCTGAATCTTATATTTTTTCTCTAACTGAAAAAAAAAAATCTCAAATTCACAGTTTCACATGTGAAAAACAATTTCAAGTGTAAAAAATGCATTTAGAACTAAAAAGTCACATGTAATTATTTTTTAATGTTTTACTTGAAATTTTCACATTGAAAATAAATAAAATAAACATGAAGAAGAAACAGACTTTGTGAGAGAAATCACACAGTTTCACATGTGAGAGAAATCATAGTTCCACATGTGAGAGAAATCACACAGCTCCACATTTGGAAGAAATCACACAGTTTTACATGTGAGAGAAATCATGCAGTGTTTCACATGTGAAAAAAAATCACAGTTCCACGAGAGAAATCACACAGTTCCACAAGTGAGAAAAATCACACAGAGATTCACATATGATACTCTGAAAACCACATTTTTTTTCTCTTAGGGCTTTGGGGAATCCTTATGAAGAAAATACATGAGTGCAAGCCTTCCAGCAAACTAAAATAAAAAAAAATCATCTGTAAAAAATGGAAAAATATTTCTCCATAAATTTGTGCTATGTTGGTTTTTTTCCTGCCGAAGAGGCTTGAGTCTGTCATCAAAAGCAAACTTGGATATACAAAATATTAGAAAAACAAACATTAGGTGTATTGACTTTTTTTTTGCAGTTGCCTTTAATAAATGGACCCTTCATCACTAAAATATTTCTGTGTTTTTATTTTGATTTGCTTTAATTGTTTTGTTCTTTAAGAAAAAACAATACAATTAAACTATTACTAAACTTAAAGAAATTATAATTTCTGGCCTAACATTTCATTGAAATTTTGCAGGGGCGTACTCACTTTTGTTGTATATTGCAAATAGGGTGAGAAAGTGGTCAACAGCTCTTCATAAACTAGATAAAGTACAGTAATTTTGGCCAGTATGAAATTTTCTGTGAAAAGTGCCTCTTTCACGGATGGAATACCAGCTTGCTTTTTAAACAACGCCAGGAAAGATTGACTAGTAAATTTGAACCCAAAGATTTTCTTAAAATTGTCCTGTCAAAATCAAAGTAAACAACAGCACTAAGTTTGATAATGCAGCCTGGGCCAGAAAATGCTAGTGGTCCAGGGGTCCAAGTCAGCCCCGCCTCTAGACGGCGAGAAGCGGGGCAGTTTCATGGTGATCGAAGGGGCTGGGGTGATGTGTTCCTCACTGCACTAGAAATGTCTAGAAGGTCAGTGGTCCAAATCCTTGGCTGGCAAAGTAATATCACCTGTGGCTCCTTGATTAAGACCCTTAACTGCCTCTGCTCCAGGGATGTTGGCTGACCCTGCTCTCTGAGCCCAAGCTGTCTTTGGGATAAAGCATCATTTATATAAATGTGTGCAATAAAAGGTAGATTGTCAAATCTGAGGTGCCTCTGTTAGTATTACATTCACATTCTTACAAATGAAACAGATGCTTTTGCCCAAAGCAAAATACAGAAGAGGAAAGCTTGGGGTCAGACGTCATGTAACAGGCTTGGACCATTAAGGGTTAAGGGCCTTTCTCAATCACTGAAAGATGATATGATTACTCTGCGGTCCACAGCATTTGAACCCATAACCCTGGACATGAGCCCAGGTGCCTAACCTGGTGGACTACACACCACAACCAATCATTGTTATCATAGTCCTTAGTTAAAGTTATTACCAGTTTCACACACTCTCTCACATGAGACCACCTTTAATAGTTTGGCATTAATATATAATATTTTAAAAGTAAAAAAAATAATAACTTAATAGATGGCAGTTAAATATTGAGAAAGAGATACCCGGTACTAAACTCTATAGAGAATGTCCTTTTATTGTAATACTTGAATGATTTCATTATATTATCCTGGCTTTACCTCACACAATAAAAATCACTGGATCTGCTCCTTGGAACATTCTTGGATCAAAAATCCGCAAACTGATGTTAATATGAAAATGAGCACCTAGTTCATTAGTCCATGAAGGTCTCTCTGCCTCTCTGTCCCATCACTTTGGCATCTAGGGTGGCCAGAAACTGAATCTGCCACTCTTAACGGCATATGTGTGTGGGACTCCTGTCTGAGATGCCCCCTGGTGGTATACTGGAGTGTACGGGGGGGGTGGGGGAGGGGCATGCTGTGTCCAGCTCCTCCAAACAAGGGGAAAGGGAGATGAAGAGTGATGCCCAAAGAAGAATTTTTGCAAACAAGTTTGTAAACAAAAGAGCACCCTCCCCTCCCTTCCCCTCCACCACCATCATGTCTGGTCCTGTCACACTGTCATCACACACCAGGTCCATCGCATTTTATTTATTAATCACTTTCCCATTCATAACTCTCCTCCTTGCTATTGAAAAAGCAAAAACAGCAGTGATCTCTCAACCAGGCAATGAAGAAATTACCCTACACAAAAGGCGTCTTTTTCTAAAGATGTACACCCGCATGCATGAATATATGTCTGCATAGTTACGTGCCTCCATTGACGAGTGGTACATTTTAGTGAGAAAGAGCAAGTGAGCTGTGGTACGAGCGATAAAGGAAATTTAACGGAAAACAAAAACTGTAATACACAGAAGCCCAGTATTTACTACAGCAATGAAACAGGCGAGGGCACAAATAAAAAGAAGTCTGAAAGACCAGGCCGGGATAACTGCAGGGCAGAGAATATGGAGAATGGCACAATTCACTTTTGAATTCCATTAGTAATCTCAGTCATACACCTTCAGTAATGATGCAGCCAAAGCAGTTGGATAGCAACATATAAAGTCCAGCAAATATGTTTAAAAAGTTGGGAATTATCCTTTGGGAAAAAGGCCCAATTGCAGCACGTTTTTTAGTAAAATCATTCCCTCTGCTTCTTTCCACCCTCTAACATGTAACTGTCCTTTTCTCATCTTCTCCTCTTTTCCTTTTATTACTGTTATTCCAAAGCAGAGCGGTTTGGAGTCCAGCCACGATTACAGCCAGCCTTTATAAACCCCTGGTCACACACAGGTCCATCTGCCTACTCCCATTCCCCTAAGAGCCCACTCTACCTTTCATGAGTTGCATCACGAGCCGGGCCGACTTCAAAGCCTCAGCTGAGAGTGTTTCTGAGGGCTAGATGATGCCGTCTAATAGTGCGTCCAACTCCAGTGGCCAGAGGAGAGAGAAGACGCTTTTGTTCACAGTCTGCCAGTCTGTTTTTTTTCTCAACGCCAGGCGACTTGGAGGTCAAGCTCAGCCACGCATAGGAAGAGAGAATCGGCTTAGAAACGCCGGTCTGTCTGTGACAATAGGGGGCATTGCACTTGTGGACATTTTTGTTGTCTCTTAATGTTTATCTTCATCAATTGTCCTAACAGTTGGGTTCATACCTATGGGGACTGAGAGCCTTCCTTAACTTCCAAAGCCTGATGTTGTGCATTTTCAGTATTAACCATGCACAAATTTTGACAAGGGTAAAAACACATGAAAGGGTGAATGGGTTAAAGAAGAATCACACCCGTAAGTAACTGCACATAAAAGCCATGAGATTGATCTCTGTCCTACAAGGCAACCGAAGAATCCCAGGTTGGATTGTTTCTTTCTTTAGAATTTGCCTGGAAATAAATCTCAGATTGAGCTGGTGAATTTGCTTCCTCTGTCCAAGGACACTTTCAGAAATAGAAATACAGATGGAGGCTGAAGGGACTCGAGTGGTACAAAGCCTCTTGGTTTGATTTGCTGTAAATGTACTTTCGCATCGGGTGCAGGGATGAGGCTGATGGTTGAGGGGGGGACAGTCGCAGCGCTGGGGATTTACTGGCACTGATGCTGCCCGAGGAGAGCTGGCCCTACACTTACAAGACACCGCTCAGGGTCTGTGGGATTTACACTCTCCCATCCATTTTCTGGGATGTGCAGCCTGATGCTGGATTTGCATCCTGGTTACAAACTGCTGGTCGTGGTTTTAAGCAAAGTGCTGATGGTTTGTTGTTTTCCCTGCTTAAATTCTGGCAGCTAAGAAACACTTATCTTCTCGCCGTAAGAAGTGGGCACATGGAGTCCGATGGTACTAATTTAGGTAGCGCCTGATGCAAAGCTGGGAATGTCAGCAGTTATCTTCATAATCCGTATTCAGGGCGAGAGAGGCGCTGCGCCAAATCGCGTTCCGTGGACTCACGAGGGGCAAAAAAATGCATTGGGAGGCTATGAAGGACACGTGAGTAAAGTGCTGCAGAAAAACAGCAGAGTGCAAGACTCATGCAGCACTATAAGAGCTCTGACATCAGTGGTGCACTGTTGCCGTTCTGCTGTCCAGCCATGAGCTGATTCATCCACAGCATGAGTGCTGTGGGTCTTTCTCCTACATGTGGACCACTGATGACAGCCTGACCTTGGGAAGTCAGACGTTACGTAGGAAGTCAGCTAGTGCAGTTAAGATAAGGACACCCACATACAGAAACACAGAAGCGTAAACTTGAAAAGGTACCATTTAGCCTTTCGTGCTACATATGCTCCACAATGGAGGACTTATGTTGATCATTTCCCAGATTAGAACTTCAGAGCTCTCACCCAACCCTCACCCCCCGATTCCACAGGCGTAGAGCGAGGCGTATGGTGATGAAACCTAGCTAGGCAGGAGTGCTGCTGCAGCTTCTGCTGCTACGCTAGAAAACCTGGACGGATACTGAGGGTAGGGCTGGATAAGATAAGAAGAGCCAGCCAGCTGAGTCCGTGTTCAGGCATCCCCCACACCTGGGGTGCTGCTCCCAGCCTGGATATCAGATAATGCTGCCGGGCTAACTCAGCTGCTGCGCCTGTGGGGCTAATGCTTTGGTCTGCATGCGCTGCTGGCATGTTGAAGCAAAACATAAAAAAGTGGTTTATCTTGTGTTAGTATGCTGGATCATGAGTGATACGTGCAAAGAAATCAAATTTTTGAAATATATTTTACTGAGGGGTACTGCAGTGCTACTAAATATGAGCATTGATTAAGGACAGTAATGCCACATCATCACATTGTTTAAAACTAACTCCCATTTAACATAAAAAAACCCTGCAGACAATCTGCTGGGATGAACTATGAGGGGAGATACCATGCGAGGCGGGAAATGAAGCCAGCGTCAAGCTTCCTTGCTCATTTCCTTGATCTTTGACTTACTCTATGGGGACCTTGGGAACAGGACTATGTAAAGCACTTTGTGACAATGCTCTTTGTTAAAGGTGCTGTTCATATAAAACTGAACTGAAATGAACTGAATTTGACCATAATGGAAGATGAACACGACACTGTGGGAAATACCGGTAGAGAACTGGGCAGGGGAAAATAGGGTTTACACAGGGAGAAAGCAACACTGAATATTGTTCAAAAACAGAGAGCCGAGCAGTTGAAAATGACGCATCACAGAATAAAAATGTGTGTTGGCTGCCTTTGCTGCTGGAAAACGGTTGTATCCAGAATGTTCTAAATCCTCAAGGCTCTTAATGCTATTTCAGACCTTGTTATGTCAATTGGAGAAATGGGTACTGCTCCCCCCCCCAATGAGGGCTGCCCCACTGGTCTACTCCAGCCTTTGACTCCGAGGGGTAGGAAGAAACTGAAACTTACCAGGATCAGCTGCCATGCGGAACACTTCATTTGCCGGTCGCCTGTCCTGATAGATTCTCCTGTCTCTTGCATTTCAGCTAGTGTGGCCTGCGTTCAGGAATCTGAAAAAAAAAAAATGTGGACTCATTTGCTTTACACAATGCTCCAGTATGAAAGCCAAGGCAAGAGGACACTCTTGTTTCAATGGGGCAAAATCTCTAGCAGCTTGTCTTTGTTGAGCAGGAACTGCAGTATGTAGTGCAGTGTATCAGTGTCTCTACTTGTGACCAGAAGGTTGCTGGTTTGAATTCTATGGGTGGCAAACTGCCCTCCACCAAAACTGCTCCAGAGGTGGTGGAGGTGTGCTCTGACCCAAAGCTTTGCACTTTCCTGTATATGCATGCGCTTCATAGACAGCAAGGTGAGATTTCTCGATATGACATTCTGATGTAGCTTTACTAAGTAAACTGTTTAGCATTTAATACTGACATGGATTTGTGGGCATTTGAAATGAAGTGTTTTTCGGTTAATGAACTTACTTCCTGACACATCAGCTGCGGTGAACTCCGGGTATCTGATTCAGTATCTGTCTGTTTACAAGCCCTGTTCATTAACAACTGTGCCAGCACAGCTGGGACCTTGGGAGTACGTCTACCTTGAAAAACATGAGAAAAGCTGCTCCCTGGGTTCCTCAACAAAGCTGACCTCTGACAAAAGCTAAATAAATGAGCGTGGAACAGTAAGGATCCTATTGGCTGTGGAAGAGCCCTGGGGAATTCTGGGTTTTTCTAAAAAGCAAACTTTTTTTTAATGCATTTTAAGACACTGCATGCTGCTGCATACAATATTATTTCAATATTATGACGTGATTAATTCTTACTTAATATTAATTATTAGCTTTCAAAAAAGTTATATACAATGTAAGTAAAAATGACAGTTGAAGATCACACTGCTGGGTGGATAGGACCGTGGCTCAGTGAGCTGTAGTCTTGCCTTGCATCTCCGGAGTTGTGGTTTTGAATCTTGCCTTTGCTCTGTGGGTGGAGTTTGCACGTTCTCCCCACGTCATTTGGACTTCCTCTAGGTATTCTGGTTCTCTCCTGCAGTCCGCAGACTTGCTGTTTGCATAGCTGGTGCCCCTAAATTTCCTTCAGCATGTGCTCTGCGATGGACTACTATTCTCTTCTGGACCCTGTCTAGGATAAGTGTTTGGAAGATGGATGGGGAAATGGTATTCCTTTAGCAATTGCTTAATTATTTCATTTTGAAGCCTGACATTAGACAGAACAAAAAATGATCTTGCCAGCATGGGTACTGCTGTGTAGAGATAAGACAGCCTCACTGTTATATTTTATACTGTCAAGAGTTATTTTCAAACCTCGCTATTTTAAAGGAGGTCCCTGTGCACTACATCTCCATCGCTGAATTCCTAACAGCTGTTAAATGTGCTTGGTGCAAAGTCAGCCTTCAAGCCTGAGGTGTCCACCGAGGCTGCAGAGACTCACAGCTGCTAATTGGTGCTGACAATTAAATCTCACGGGAATCTTATCAAAGCAAAGTTCTGCTTAATTACTAATGGCTGCTAATATGTCATATGTGGAAAGAAACAAAAACAAAAAATGGAAAAAAAAATCAAGGTGAAGTGTTGGCGTGTCAAATTCAAATTTGTGACTGTGCTTATTTAGTGTCTGTTGATCTCAGCAAATATTGAAACTGTTTAAAACACATCAAAACAAAGAAAAGAGCACCTGATTTAAATTTGAAAGCATACAGTTTTGATTTTATATTTATATATGTTTATCCATCCAAATTCTCCAGGTCAGGCTTACCCGGAGCCTATCCCTGGCTGTATAGGGCATTAGGCTGGGGTATACCCTGATTGGGATGCCAGTCCATCACAGGGCACATACACACACAATCATGCTCTAGTATTTAAATTTAGAGACACTTGTTAACTTAGTTTCATGTCTTTGGACTGCAGGAGGAAACCCACAAGACATGCTGAGAACATGCTGAGAACATGCAAACTCCACATAGGCAGGAGAGAACCCACAACTCTGGAAGTGTGAGCCATAATACCATGCTCTACACATGTACTTCTGTACTGTATTATAAATGTGAAGACATGCTACTGACAACTTTGATTTTAAAAATATGTATATTTATGTATTATAAATGTGAAAACACATCACAACAGTACTGATTTAAAATATGTATATTTGCATTTATTTATTTAGCAAATGCTTCAATCTAAAGTGAGGTACAGTGAGGCGAATACATCATTGCAGACAGCAGTAAAGGAGCTAGCTCGAGGTGGCAGCTTAGCTAAGCATCTGATGAGGGACCAACAAGTGCAGGCTAGCGCTGGCGCAAGACTAACATATTTCATACCCAAAGTGATTGATAAACAAAACCATGACTAGGTTCTAATACATATGAGTAGGTGCAAAAATAAAAATGTTGAGAAAAGAGCATAAACAAGAAGTAGTCAGTCACAGGAAAGGTCAGCCTTTGGACAAGTTAGCGGTATTCCTTGAAGAGATGAGTTTTCAGGCATGTCTTGACGCTCAATAGGGAATTTGTGGACCAGATGTAGATGGGCAGCTGATTCCACCATCCAGGGACCATGCACAAGAATCAGCTGTAGTGAGACTTCTCATCTGTGGAAGGTATTAGCAGATGGTGTTGATTTGCTGAATGAAGAGAGTGAAATCTTAAGGGGTAACTGAATGAAAGTGGATGCCAGTCCCCGGATGCTTCTGAAGGTCAGCATCAGGGACGTGAACTTCATGAGAGCACCTATACTGAGCTGGTGCAGAGAAAGAAAGAGAGGTGCCTCATGGGAGCATTTAGCTAGCTGAAAAGCAGACATGCTGCTACATTTTGATTATCTGAAGTGGTTTACCAGCACAAGCCTGTAGCCCAGCAAACAAAGAATTACAGTAGTGTGAGAAGTCAAGTAACTGAGTTGTATATTCTGACAAATATGGTCTGATCTCCCAGATGTTTTATACAGACAACCTGCAGGAGATTGCAGAAATATGGTCAGCAACGGATATCTGATCATCTATCATTATCCCTAGGTTCCTGGCAGACCTTGGCAGGGACAACGTTGATGACACAACCTGTACAGTGACGTGACTGTGAACGGTAGGGTTAGCCAGGAAGATGAGAAGCTCTGTCTGAGAGAGGTTCAGCTGGAGGTAACCATCCTTCATCCAGACAGCAATGTCAGCAAGGTACGCAGAAATCTAAGCAGAGAGTATGGTATCCTTTGGAGGGATGGCCGGATAGGGTTGCATGTCATCAGAGTATGTAGTAATGGTAGGAGAAGCTGTGAGAGCAGATGACCCAACCAAGACAGGTAATGTACAGAGAGAACAGAAGGGGACCAAGGATTGAGCCCTTAGGCACACCAGTCATTATTTAATGTGACCTGGAAACCTCTCCAGCAGTAGACACTTGGCATAATGTCCCAGTAATACTGAAGTTTGATTAGTTAGACATCTATACGTAAATATGAAAACATATCACAGACTCACACTGACTTACACTAGGAGAGATTAACAAACTGGAAGAGATTGTCTTGAATATAATTATGTTGGTGCAATCCAGAGCCGACATTCAGACTAGCGTCTTCTTCTCCTTGAATTTCTGTGAAGTATTGTGTGATTGTTGATATTATTGGGCCTTTTCTGCTTTCACTTATCTGCCCATTCTCTGACCTGTTTCTGTGTACCGATTCTGACTGAGGATTTCGTCTGAGACCCTTACTGTTGCTAGGCTGTTTTTTTTGACCAGTTGTGATTGTCAGCTGTGTGTTTGGATTTCATTACAGTCTCTGATGGCTTGTCTGATTTTGACCCGTTAACTTGGATATTAACTATGATTGTGGATAATCCCATTAAAGGTGCTTCACCTGCATTTAGAGATGATGATAGATAGATAGATAGATAGATAGATAGATAGATAGATAGATACTTTATTAGTCCCCGAAGGGAAATTTATTCATTTGAATCCTGTTTTGCACCAGCTACTTGTAAATTGCATGTCAGAGATAAAGCACGGAGCAGAGACAGACGAATTGCAGTCAAAGAAAATGTGTCACATCACATTGGCTCTCAAACATTTGGGGTCCCCTGAGTACTGTCTGGAGTTTCCTGTGTGCCCATCGAGTTTCCTCATTTTCTTGCCCTGATTTTCCATCAGTGTCTCAAGCTATTTAATTTGATGTCTCTCCTCATGTTTTTACTGTCCATTTGTTAGTGTCACTGCCAGTCTTCTTCTCCTCCTGTGCCTCGTTCCTGTGTGTCTCCATTTCTTTGTCTATTAGTTCCCTAGTCTTGCCTGTTTGTGCCCCAGTCCCCATAATCCTGTTCACTTTGTTTTCCCTTTAGCCATTGCCTTCCTTTCCCCTTATATTTAGGGCAGAGCCCTGTGGTTCTTTTCTTGTTGTTCCTCTATTTGCACTCGCACCTGCTTCCTTACCTGCCTGTCTCTTGGCCCTGAAACTCCGAGTCCAGTGACAACCGTGACACCAAACTGCACCTTAATTGGGAAAATCTACATTGTTCTTTTATCTTCTATGAAAAAGTTATGCACTATCTACACTGCTATCAAAGCAAATCAAGTAAGAACAGTAATTCATTTGGATTGTAATTTCTAGGAAATAAATAAAAAAGGGACATCACAAACAAATCATTATTAAAAACAACTGTAATTAATAGAATCCATCATTGTTCTCAGTGGCAGTCCTGGTTTACTTCGTGCCCTGAGTGAGACTACCCTAATGCAACCCCCCCCCCCCCCAAGTATTGTAAATGCACTAAGGGGACAATAATTTAGAGGATGCTGAGAAAGATTATTAGAAGGTGATGCCATCTGGTATTTTTAATACAAAATAAAGACAACTCCACTTTAGCGTGATTCATTTAGAGGGTAATTCCAACAGTTTTGATGCTAACATTGTATAATCCATAAAGAGTCTTCCATTTGTGGTCAGAGTCTGCAGTCTAAGATTTCTAACAGGTCCCTTCATTATTAACGACCTGTTCATCTACAGGGATCCAGCCCAAACATAACTGGATTTTAAGGGTTGGAGTAATAACGAAGGTTTTAATGGCTTTTGTGCTGTAAAGTCCATGCTGGCACCTTACGCACCAAGTGACACATCTTCTAAGAATAGAAGTAATGACTTTTCCATTTGAAACAAACTTAATGATCAGAAATGAGCCTTGTCACATTGCTGTGGTCTGGCTGCCAGGGTAGAGGAGTGAGGCTGTTCTGGGCTCTCAGCATGCCTTGTACAAAATCATCACTGCTCCTGATTTCTGCAGCCAAATTAAAGGAACGAGTGGGGAGTTGAGGACCCCACTATGTTAAAGCCAAAGCCTTTGAAAGACTAATATGGGCTGCCACCTGAAAGTTCTTGCTGGTGGTGTTATCAAGCTTAAGGATGGCAATGACTTTTTTAAAGCAGCTGTAAAGTTATTAGGTCCCATCAAAGTGAGTGAGATTATAATCCCACTGGGGGGTACATATTCTGAATTTATCAAATTTTACAGCTACTCTCAACTTTTTTCTGTTTTCTCTTGCAAGGAAATTGGTATGGAGTCTGTCTTTCTGGTCCTTAAAGCAGGAGAGAGAGGCCCTACACAGATGATGTTAGTTGCCATAAGCCTCCCTTTGCTGGAGCATCAAAAAGTTTCCTGTCATCTGAACAGGGATGTGGAAGGTGAAGGTGCTGGAATAGAGGAAATGGATGCATTTTAAAGTCATTTTAAGGTCTTATCGCTGCCTTGGATCCCAGCTTTCACTGCTGCTGAACACGCTCTGTCCCACTTTAGCAATGTGTCAGTACGGAGGGCGGTTATCTGACCTTGTGATTGGTTAATCTGTCCTCCACCCATACGGAACTGACAAAAATGCAAATGTCTTCTTTTAATCCTACAGATTGAGTAAATTTTTATCACTTGCACCTTGCATTTTAAAAAATATGTTGTATTCCTTCATATCATAACAGTATTATCTTGATAGAGTTGTAATCACCATATTTTCTTTAAATATTTAAATGTTTTGAAGAAACTCTTTAGCTTATTTTAAAGAGTGGAAGAAATTTTTTAACAGGTAAAATTATCACTCATCAGCTGCTTAAAATACCAAGTCA
Organism: Gymnarchus niloticus; assembly: GCA_009936485.2. NCBI lineage: Eukaryota > Metazoa > Chordata > Actinopteri > Osteoglossiformes > Gymnarchidae > Gymnarchus > Gymnarchus niloticus. The sequence continues at coordinate 19,628 of JAACJT020022692.1, read as the reverse complement.
AACTCCAACAGAAACACATTCTTATGCTTTAAACTTCTATGTATCAGAAACATAGTCATTTTGTCCAGTTTGAAAAAATATCAAAAATAAATTATAAAAGAAACTCAATTAACCACTGATATTTAAGCCTGCCAAATAGTCACTGAACAACATCTAACTGTGGAGCTGAGAAAGTTGAACTCACCTTGTCTGTTCTCGGACAGACTTGTGTGTGCCAAAGAAACAGGCGATAAACATCACACGCAAACAGCTTCGGTGAAAGTGTCTTGGCTGTCTCTCAGCAGATAGTTTCTCCCTGAGCAATAAAAACTATCTGCATGCAAAGCTATTTCTGAGAGCTTCACTAAAAGTCTTTTGCTGTCACATTAAATTGGCATTTATACTTCATTTAAATATTAATGCTAGAATTATGCATGTTTTCATTCTTACTGCTATAATACGGGGTGCCAATAAAATCCCTGTACAATGATAACTGTATAACTCCAAATTTAACATGTTTCTGTGCAAAATAAATGGCATTGCACCTCTATCTGGCTTCTATCTATCCATGTGTCTTTCCTATCTGGAACTTTAAGTATCTATAAAGGCTGGGGGATTTGGTGAGTCATTACCAATTCTGTATTTGGGACATTTAACAATGTTGGGATCTGTCTACTGGAGATAACAGCTAATTGCGTTTGGGGGACCAGTAGAAAAACAAAACTGCACAGTACCCAGGACCCCCCCCCCCTCTGTACTCACAGCCCTCCAACATTGTCCTCCAGACCCCAAGAAGGGGTTTGGGTCTACAGTTATAAAATAATCAATGCTATGGATTCATTGGCAGTTTCTTGTGTTTGCCCCATTTTCGTAAGCCCTGCTCTGGAATGGGAACAGCAAAACTCAACTGAAGTTCTTCAAACTGTGCATCTTCTGCGAATCTGAATTAACATGCGTCAAATTAAATTCTTGTTTTTCAGTCATACCAATCTAGAAGCCACCACTTCTTCTTACCACTGGATTCAGCTTTTCCTTAAAATTTCCTATTTATTTCCTAAGGGTAGAACTTATTTTGTTTAGCATAGGTTGCTGGCTTAATGCAGAATCCACAAGCAGCTTGGGTGGAGTGAACAGAAATGGATACTTGATGATTGATGGTTGGCGTGCTTCATCAAGTATTGCGACATTCTTGAAGGAGAGTGCTCATCAATGGAGGACACCCACTGGCTAGTGACTGCCCAGGTGACAGGGGATGTCACTGGAGAGTGATGAGAGGAACTCAACTGTCCAAGTAATTTAAAAGAACTTGAGCTGATTCTATATTCTCTGCACCTCTTTGTCAAGGAGGCGTAATGATGTATGGCGGGGACCCCGCACTGGTCTTCACTGTATGTCTGCAAAATTTGTTTATGTCGTTGCTCCAGAAATTAAATGGGGATGAAACAACTGAAGGTCAGATGAACAGCAGGAAAAGGTCATCAATCAATAAAGGAAAATAAAACCGATTGCTCAGAATCCAGAACTCCGTAATTTTGCAAGTAGTTAATGAATCTTCAACTGTTGAAACGTTCACACGAAACTAATTTTGAGGCATTTCAACGGTAGTTCAAATAGAGCATGCCAACAAACTGCATTGTTCAGAAAAGTTTGCTGTGCATGAAAATGGTTTCTGTCTTTTTGTGTATCTGACATATTTACCACACAGATATCACCGCGTATCTACCTTACACTCCTTACAATCCCAGAATTCCAAACCCTCCCTGCACAATCCAGTCTCACGTCTCCTTGCTGTCCTTGAGTTTTTTTTTGTTATAATTTTCCCAGTTCTATTTAAAATGTCTGTTAAAGCACACACATCTTGAAAATGCTCATTTTAAGAGAATGCCCTTTTACCTGTTTCCCCTTTTCTGTATGGCCAGATAATCTGATGAAACATTCGAAAGGGTGTTGTTTGGTATGAGGCCAATTTAAAGGAGAACATTTGGAAGGCACTGTTTCAAAAGAGGACATCATGGGTGTTTAAATTAAAGATTCTCATTTTGAGTAATAGCAAACTGATATTATATAATGTTGGAAAAGTAACATTCAAAAGTGTGTGTGTGCGTGTGTGTGTGAATTTCATAGATAACGTTGGCAGCCTTTATGCTTATAAAAATAAGGTTTTTGCAAAGTAGGCATTCATAGGTTTGGTAAATGGGAATATGCATTGTATCAGTAAAAATATGGATCATCGTTATTATACTGTGTATGGCTTCCTTGTCTTGGGAATTTAAAATTGTATATATGATACCTAGCTTACAGCTAAGGGGGTTTAGTAGTTTTCTCAAAAGTAGATCTGCATTTTCATAGCATTTAAAAGAAACTTTTTGGCATTTTCGTTTATAAGCTCTGACACTCTGTGCTGTCAAAATGTCAAATTTACTACAGCTAACTTATGAGCATTAAGTAAAACAGTATTAAGTGTTACCTCATTGTTTCCTATCCAACTTCTTATTAAGAATAAGAGCACGTCATAATCACTGGAGTATGAGCATCGCAGCATAAAAATACGGCACATTGAAGTGAAATGTTGTACTTGTTTAGCCTTTAATGACTTTATCAAAGACTGTGCAGGAGTTTCCAGAGACAGGAATCGGATTGGGAAGCACTGCTTCATGTTACACTCCTTGAAGTCTAATACCAGGCTAAAGAATTATTTTTTAAAAGCTGAATTCCAAAGACTTAAGACAGAATAAAAAACGTGCACATAATAAGTGCTAAGAATGAAGAGGGATTATTTTGTTCGTCATGGGGTTGAGTTTAAGATGGTTAAGTATTATATCTCAGGAAATGTTAATGAAAGCAGGTGGGTTCTGCCTTGCTTCCCCAGCACCAATCTAAAACAGGTATGAAAAATGGATCGGCCACATTGCTGTCACTTTAGCGACATGCATTACATCACTGAGATCACATGCTCTGCCTCAACCTTTCTACATGCCTGGCCAAAAAAAAATGTCACCATTTCAATTTAAATAAGCAAATACGGTACTTAAGAGCCGACGCTCTGGTCTGGGCTCAACAAAGTTATACAGCAATAAAATGAAATCAGTTGAGTACCTGAATCTACTGAATGACCAGGTTATCCCATCAATGGATTTTTTCTTCCCTGACAGGACGGGCGTATTCCAGGACAAAAATGCCAAGATTCTTCGGGCTCACATTGTGAAAGAGTGGTTCAGGGAGCATGAAGAATCATTTTCACACATGAACTGGCCACCACAGAGTCCTGAGCTTAATCCCATCGAATGCCTTTGGGATGTGGTAGAGAAGACTTTATGGAGTGGTTCGACTCTCATGTTGTCAATGCAAGATTCGATGAAAAGTGAATGCAAATCTAGGATGAAAAAAATTGCGTTAGCCCGTCCATACAATACCATGACAAATGCTCCTTAATCAAAGCTAAAGACGGTCAAATGAAAGACTGAAGTGTGCAACTTTTTTTTGGCCGGGCAGTGTATATACAAGTATACAGTCAGGATGAAATAATGTTTCTCTTTGGCCCATGGCACAAACATTTTAAATACAACCCCAAATCAGAACAAGTTGGGACGGTATGTGGAAAATGCAAATAAAAAAAAGCAGTGATTCTTAAATTTTCTTTAACTTTTATTTAATTGCAGACAGTATGAACCCAAGATATTTCAAGTTTTGTCTAGTCAACTTCATTTCATTTGTTAATATGCATCCATTCCTGCATTTCAGGCCTGCAACACATTCCAAAAAAAGTTGGGAAACTAAAGCATTTACCACTTTGTAATGTTGCCATTCCTTCTCATAAACAGTTAAAAGATGTTTTAGCACTGACGATACCAAGCGATGAAGCATTTCAGGTGTTATTTTGTCCGATTCTTCCTGCAAACACATCTTAAGGAGTGCAACAGTATGGGGTCATCGTTGTCGCATTTTTTGTTTCAAAATTCTCCACACATCCTCTATTGGGGACAGGTCAGGGCTGCAGGCAGGCCAGTCCAGTAAACGTACCCTCTTCTTCCGGAGCCATACCTTCGTAATGTGTGCCGCATGTGGTTTTGCATTGTCTTGTTGAAAAATGCATGGACGTCCCTGGAAAAGATGTAAATTTTTTAAAGAATCACTGCATTTTTTTTTTTTTATTTGCATATTCCATACCGCCCCAACTTTTTCTGATTTGGGGTTGTAATACGAAACATTTAATATTTCTGCCACATTTAAGTGACTTTATGACACATGAAATAATTGTTTTCTCGTTTTAGGTCATTTTGTCTCAGTCCTTAAGAACTGGCTAACCCACATCTCTTACATTTTTAAAAGTGTGAATCTTTCAGATTAGTCCTCTCCCCAGTATTAATTTATGTAATAGAACAGATTTGGGCTTTAGTATGCCCTGACCATTTCATTTGCATTTATTTTTCCTCATATCAGTAAGGAGCAATTGAAATTAGCTAAGACGGGTCCATCTATGAGGTGATCTTAGGATGTCATTTGGCCTCTACTTCCAGAATGATCCTAGATCAATGTGGAGACTGAGTCTCTCTGCAGTGAGAGTCAGGCTTTTTTCTGTTTCAGGAATGCATTATCTTTAAACAAACATTGAGGCAGAGACACAAAAAAGCCTGAGCTTCTCCAGCTTGCAAGTGTTTCATAAATATTTATGTCCATCTTCTAATCACTTATCCTGGTCAGAGCTGTACATTAAGTATCTATTATTATGTCTTTCATTGATTGAGGTATTAATTTTAGAAATCATATTAATTGTTATCACTATCATTAATATAATTGTTAAGTATGAGATTACTCTGATGGACTGGCATCCTGTCCAAAGTGTACCCCTTGACCCTGGCTAGGATAAGCGGCTAGAAGATAGATGGACGGATGGATATACAACATAAATGCCCAAAGACAAGCACAATATTTCTTCTTTTGACACACACTCAGTAAATGTGGGCTTATCTTATAAATATCAAGTTCTTCTAAACCAAACTCATCAAAGGCAGGATCCAGTCCCATCCGTCTAGCTGTCCAACTGCTTATCCAGGTCCTCGTCATGGGGTGCAGTGGTGGGGTGTCCTTTGGTTATTTGGTTCTAGCCACCGAGGTCACAAGGCTGTATATTTAATATAATGAAGTGTCACATTTTTCCATGGACAGATTTTAATTGATTTAACAGTCTTTCTCACCCCAGTGATTAAGTAATTAAAGTCATTTAATGGGAAGATCTCAATCATGTGATTTATGGTGTGACCAGAAATGGCACCACCAAGGAAAGCCATTACCCAATTAAGGTACTTTCTTTGCAGTTTAGAATTCATGTCAGAACAAAAGGGCCAGGAAAGGTTAGCATGTTATAATTACTGCTCTTTATAAAGGCAAACAAAGACACAATAAATCAATCATCAGACTGAATGAGCTTTTCTTTTTATAGATGAACCCAGAGGATCTGTAGAACACTTCATATGTTTACAGAAATTTCCAGGCAAGGAGCAGCGTGGAGCTCAGGGAGAAGCTGCTCTTTGAAAGATTCGAGACCATGTCACAGATGAATGCACGAACCGGAGTCATTTCTAGAGCTGATTTTTTAGAAGTGCTGTTTACTTTCTATAGGAACACAGCCTACTTTAATGTTTGAAGCTATGGTACTGATACACTTTGTCTTAGTTGGCATACCTTTTCCACTATATTGAATGAAATGACATTCCAAAGCAGTGTAGTTTTGATGTTACTTGTTGATTAATGGTTTACCTGGAATTTTATAGAAAGCAACTTACAATACCTGTAGCCTGATGTTGGATTGGAGGGATTCACGCTCAGTATGTTGTTTAAGGGTGTTAGATCCCACTTCAGACTTTAACCAGAAAACTTGGGTTAGGAGCTGTACACGTTATGTGTTATGTTACCTACACCCAATGCATATAATATAGTAGTCTGTGTGTGTTACTGGAGGGTTATGTGGTTTTGATTCTGGTGTTGATGATGATAATGATGCTTAATTTGCCATTTGTACAAGTAAAGGTACATTAAAACGTCATTCTCACATGTACCATCTTGCTCTCTGTGGGGTACATAGACCCACTTACTGGTGAAAGAGAAGCTTGAGCTCAAAGCACAGACTCAGCATCCATAGGGCAGTTCTGGAGTTAAGAGCCTTGCTCATGGACCCTGCTGGTGATACAGTCACTTTGTCAGCTGAGGGATTTGACCTGGACACCTTGTGGACACCTAACCCAAAGTGTGGACACCTAACCCACAAGTGTCTCCTCGATGAGTGACTTTTTGCTGGCTTTCCTGCAATGATCTCCCTTTCCCTCAAGAATATTCCCTCTCATTTTTCCTCCGACACAATATGTTAACCCAAAAGGACATCTGCTTTCCTTTGCCAGGGTACTACGGGAATTTTCAGCTTGCCTGCCATTGACATTGACACCTTATCGTACCTTGGCAGAGCACTGCGCTGGGGATTCGAATCGAACTTCAAACGCCAGTGCTCCATCCAGCCCAAACACATATATAATATTGTTTACATTTCTGCTCAGTTCTTGCAGATCGAGAAATGAAACTCGCAAATAACATGGCAAGAGAAGGAGAGAAGGAATTTAAAAGTATGCCTGTAGAAGCATAAATCAGCTGGGGCTGGAGAAGGTTTGCACACGTCCAGGCACCCTGCTGAATTTAATAACGTAGGCAGCAGGTCTAGTGCTTCTGGATTTCACATTTACATTTATTTATCTGGCAGATGCTTTTGTTCATAGTGACGTGCAAGTGAAGCAGATGATACATAACAGGTATACAGCTGTCAAGGAGCCAAACTTGGTACGAGTGCTGCTAGGCTTAAGCTACCAATGTCTGACCAGAAACTAGCGCTATGAAAAACCTGCTTAGAAGCTGGCATCCTAGCTATATGTGAATTAGCGTGTGTTTCTTAGGATATCATTAAGAAAGCAGATGCAGTGTTATTTTCACATAGGACTGGGCCTGGAACTAGTGTGTGATCAGCTCTCTTGAGACTTAGGCAAGGCAGCTAGGTAAGCATCCGAGATTGAGATCTTAGGCCACTTTTAAAGAGCTCATTACAGTGCAGGAGTGATTCTCTTATGTGGATACCTGCTGATGACACTGCTGAACTGATGTCACATCTGTGAAAAGAAAAATGAAGTGTTATTCCATCTAGTGTGTACTTCAGCCTTGTGTCCTGTGCTACCTGTGATAGGCTGCAGGCTCCCCCACCCTGCAACGCTTACAGGTGGGTGGGAAGATAATAACAAAGTGGGCAAAGTCTGGTGGCTTCTTGAGTCCCTCTAACTCCCTCGTGTCATTAATTCCAAAAACTCTTTTGCAAATATTAACATCCCCTAGGGATACAAAATGGGAAATGCCGAGCTGTAGCCAAAATTTAAACAAAAACATAAGCCCTAATATCAGACAACAGCTTTAGCACTCTAATAAATGCCTCATAAAGTGAATTAACTACCTCTATTCACAAGTTAAGTGAGCTGGTGGGGAAAATCAAAAACTTAATGGAAGTGTAGGGGTGCTTTGTTTGAGCAATCCAGCCAGAAACCATTAATATTTCGAAGAACAGAAGAAATGATTTTTATACTCTCTTTTTGTATTACTGTTTATTCATTTACATTGTAACGTTAAATCGTTTCTTTTTTTCTGAACAAATATAGTTACTGCCCAGATTAATGGCCTGAAACATTTTCTCAAACTGCTTAAAAGTTTTTCACTGTACTGTACATTTTTAGAGAATCTACATAATAATTTAAGCAAAACTTATTGTTTTAATCTTACAAGGAAGGTTAAAATAGCTGTGAGCATTGATAGGCCTTCATCCAAAAGATGGTGCTGTGAGCATTGTTGGTTTGGTTTTGATTTATTACGTGTTGTGATATATGTTTTGTCATTTTACATTCAACTCAAGTGCAACAGTAAATTAAAACTCTACTGGAATGTTTGAGCTATAGATACCTACCTCTGGCCGAGCAGAATTTGCTGCTGCTTTGAAAGAGGATTGAGTACAGGCCTTGAATTATTGCTTACCAACATCAATGAATTAGCGGAAATTGCAAAGTAATTGGAGGATTTGACAGTGTGAGTGGGATGTGATGCGTTTGAGTTACGCAAGAAGACTAATTAACATGGATTCACCCTTCAACTGACAATAACATGGATACCATGAAAGCAACTGCTGGCAAGAATAGTATTGTAAGGTTAGTGCTGTAATTTGAAATTGTCATACTGGTGAGAAATAGTTACTTATTTAATATTGACTGAATGGTTTTACTCAGTACAGAATTGTAGCTTATAGTAGTTTAAGCAGACTGTATTAACTTCAGTTCTGAAAACAACTGTGGAAAATTGAAAAATTATTGACTCAAGCTTTCTCTTTTTCAGTTAATAATTAATTCCATTTGCGCAAGAATTATATAATATTTTCAGGCCTCAAATATTTATAAACCCAGCTTCAGTGCCATAATTTAAAAGCGTATTTCTTATTAAAATCCATCCGTCCATCTTCTAACCACTTATCCTGGTCAGGGATGCGGGAGCCCTGGAACCTATTCCTTACAGCGCAGGGCAAAAGGCTGGGACACACCCAGGACAGGATGTGAGTTCTTATTAAAACGTTAGCGGGATATTAAATTTTACTTTACATTTTTCATTTGGAAACATGTTCTGGAACACAGGCTGTGAAAGTGTTATGGAGTTGGAGATTTAAATATTTTCTGAAAACCTATAAAAAAAACATGCTAATGTGTAACTCACTTGGGCATCCTCACTGTTTTGTTAATAAGCTACACAATATCCTTGGTCAAATTAACTTTTTCTCCCCAGTTTTTCTTTGGTAAGACTGATTTATGGACTTGCCTGTGTACACTGGGAGATACCATTATTCCAAAGTGACCGGGAACGGTTAATGTCCAGCCACACTAGGTGGCTTCCCTATGCGTTGTCAGCCTTAGTCATGACCTCCATCAGTAATGGCGTGAGCCTAAGCAACGTAGAGAGCGCTTAGCTAGTAACTACCATGAGAAAAGCAACATTGCCAAAAACAACAGAAAAAACTCTTAGGATTAACCATTGTAAAACAACCATCAGCCTTGTGAAAAATCAGGTGGCTGTGGCCCTGCTGTTGTTGTTTGTTCTGGTGTAAGTACACCATCATGCTTTGGATGCACAACTTGTTGATAGAGGTTGCAGAAAAGGCCTCTCAGATGTGCACACATGGGCCCCGGTGGGTGAATGCAGGAAGTGGACAAAAGTGGTCAAAGTGGACTTCAGACCTGTCGCTCTGAAATTTGTTTCACCGTGTATTGGTCATTTGCCTTGGTGGACAATGCAAAAGCATTAATGTCCTTTTGAATTGCTAGGGAAGTGGTTTTTTTTTTACTCTGCGAGGGTCTAGCATCCAGGGTGTACCCCCAGCCTTCTACTCTATTCCACCTGGAATAGGCTCCAGGCCACCCTGGAACCCTGACCTAGATTTGCTATCGTTTTTCTTTTCACTTCTTAAATAAAATCAGCTAGCAGCATGCCCCCCCCCCCCACCCCTTACGTAAACCATCTTGGGTGACTGTTTCATTTGTCTAATAGCAGTCATCCTGCCTGGAGCGGATGCCAGATGTGGAACCCTGTTTTTCTCTCTTATTTTATAGAAGCCGCTTTCTTTGTTCACGTCTCGCTTTCCGAATGTCACATCACACCATGTTCAACACTTTTTTCCCCCACAAAAAAACAGCAAGAAAAAGGCCACCAGTGCCATTGTCTTATTAATTCAGTGGTTTTGTTGGCTAGTCGGCACTTGTATACAAAGCAATGCACATTTATAGATACAGATGTATTTATTGTACTGAAGTTTGATGCTGGTGTTTGAAGCTTGAACAATAGAAGAGAATCTTTAGGATTATCAGTGGATCTGAGGCTGGACAGCTGTGCTCCCTAGAACACCTATGAAACAGCTGGCAGGATCACTCTGACATCGTTCCAAAATAGGCTTTTAGGTTTGGTGCTGGGTTCACCGTGGCTTGAGTTCTCTCAGAAAGAAGCATCTGCTACTGGCTAACTGAAGCTAAGGCTCTGCTCCATTTTAAGGCCACCGTTGAGAGTACATCTGTTGGACAATCGATGCAGGCAAATCGTTTTGTCACAGTTGTACACCTGCCGTGTCAGCTTGTGGCCAGCCCAACAGCAGTATGACCGATGCGTCACCGAGCGCTGTCCTCGTCGCGGGTCCCTCCGCTGCTGGTATGTTGCCTCTGGAGGATGGCGCCTGCAGGCACCATCTCACCTGCCACGCCTGTCACACTTTGCCAGATAAAAGTGGATACCCTTAAACGACAGTCACCCTCTCCCTCGCTCCTTGGTTAAATCACCTCCGACAGGGCAGGCGCAATCCATATTCATCAAGACCTGTAATACAGGGATAGCAAACAATATACTGGGGGACGGGGGGTCACCCAGATGTCTGAGGCTTGCTTTTAAAAAAAAACAGATTCAGTAAAAAAAACAGGAAGTAGAGTGAATGGAAAAAAATACTGAAGATGATTTTTTCCCCCTCTTCCATCTCTGACAATTTTACCTCGTAGCGTATATATCTGTGGCGTAGCCGAGTAGGTGGATTAGGAGGGACTTTGAAAGGCATGAGCGACGAGCACAGTTACAACGATTTCTCATGTGCGATCCGTCACGAGGCTACGGCTTGGTAAATAACCCCACTCAACCTTTACTGTGGCATCGGGTGGGCGAAGCCAATGATGTCGACGCAAACACAAGTTCAGGCAACATATTTTGCTCCATATTTGAACTTGGCAGCACGATCTTTATAAAGGTTGAACGGTTGAATGTACCTTTGCCAAAGAGCCTCACTGAACTGTATGGGCTACAAACACTGCTTCTGCCCTCTAGTAACCTAATCAAACACCTTCCTGGTGAGGAACATTAAACATGAAGGGGTGTTGCTTTGCCTGATGAGAACATGGTAACGTCACCACTCTTTCACGTAGCGACTCAGGTGCTTCACTGTCTTTGAGTCGTCATGTTCTCTGCACCTTATACTAGCAGAATAATAAGCCAAGAGCATTAATATTCGCCTGATTTTTTCAGTGCTTGCTTCAACCTAAAGAAGGGTGTGTTTTTGAGATTCGGTCAAACACTCATGTTATTTGTCACTTTCAGTTGTTAAATCCTAAGGCAATGAATAAACACACAGCTGAATCAATACTATCAGATGCCTCTCCCTGCTGTCTACATGATTACCATCGAAGCTCTTTTGGAATCTTTTCCAATCCATGTAACCATTTAACATCTTAAGGACTGCCATCTATGTTCATCTACTACAAATTCTGTCATGGTCCAAAATGTTTTTGTAACTAGATGGCTGAATTTCATTTGCCTAGAATTACCGTCTCTCTGTTTTTTGCAGTGATAAGGTTTGATGGCAATTTCCCCATTTGTGGCGTAATAACATAATCTCTCATGATTTTTGTAAACTCAGGCCTGACTGCTAGCTGCAGGCCCAACTTCAGAATGCTTGTTGCTATGGTTACCTCAGTGCAAAGTCATGATCGCTTCAACACAGATCCTCTATAAAATACCAGCCTTCATCCAACATAATGGCTTTGTGCTTGTTTCAAGAATGTTTTCATGCTTTTTCTTTTTCTACCTTAGAACAAGATCTTTGACACAACGTAAGAAGGCAAAAGCAGTTTATCTCCAGTGGATGAAAAAGTGAGCTAAAGTGACTTTGCTACCATTGATCAGGCCTTTATTGAAATGCCCCAGTGCATCCAAGCTGCATGTGTCTGGAAACTACCAGGCACAGAGATCCACAGAAGACAGGAGGTAGGTGAAAATCCCCATGCTGCGTCTCCACGTGCGCAACACTGACTGCTGCGCTGTGCCGCATGCCTGCAGTTGTGCGACTGTGTAATAGGAACTGGTGCGTAGGCTGCAGTTACCAGCTTTGCGTCAGTGGTGACGAGCCTATCCTGTCCTACAGAAGGTGGATGTCAGCGCTGGCGGTAGGATGGTTGCCCTGATGCAGATGTTGAACTGACAGGGAGCAATGTCAAGGCTCTAGTTAGACATTCACACTGGGTCCACATCAGTTTACATTAGCCTTGACATCAGCTTGTGTACGTGTGTGTGCAGGAAACAACAAACCGGGGTTATTATGCAGGGCAGCATAGAGGCTCAGTAGGTAGCACTATCACCCTCATCCTTCTGGGATGGGGGTTCAAATCCCTCCCCAGCTCTTGTGTTTGTTGGATTTCCTCCCACAGTCCAAAAATATGATGCCATATGATTGGCTCTCTAGCTTGCCCATAGTTTGTGTGCCCAGTGAGGGAGTGGCATCTCGTCCAGAGTGTGATGTGCTTTCATAGATGGTCTCCAGGCCAGCCATAACCTGGTACTGCATGAATGTTTATGGATGTTGGATGAATGACAGTGTGTAATTGAGTATTACCATCTTCAGCTGCCTTTCCCATTTGTCGGTGCCACGGTCATGGTTGATGCCCTCGCTTGGGGATTCTCACCCATCACATGGACTCTTAGATTATAGCTTTTACCTGGTGCCCCCATGAAGGGAGTGAACAGTGTTGCATTTTACCAAACAGAATAACAAGTACTGAAAGAATTTTATATTTAATAATATTTGAAAGTGCATTCTTAATAATTCATCCATCTATGATCCGATACTATACTAAGTATAGTTTATCAGTGAATAAAGCTGTAACAATAATAACTAACTGTAACAATGACAACAGCAACAACAACAACAACAACAATAATAATAATACATAAATAATGAGTAATAAGAAGAAGTAGATAAAGAGGATCAATGACCTGACCAGGGTAAGTGGTTAGACGACAGATGGATGAATGGATGGATGGATGGATGGATAGACGTCGTGGAGTAATGTACCCCCTCATATGTAGCTTGCTCGGTTCCTTGGCTTCCATGCTCTCCCTGCATCTTAACTGAAAAATAAGCAAAAGAGGTTGCATTTTCAAATTAATGCACCCTTATAAAATGAATCAATCAGTACAGTTCTCAGTCTCATATCTGGATAATGAGGACTACAGTTATTTAAGGTGACAGATTTTAGAGCTTAATGAAGCTTCTGAGCCCTCGCCTACCGGTTTGTGTTCCCACAAGGTGTGGCTTTAGCTGTGTCCACCCCCCCATCAGCTCTGCTTTGTGTTATTTCAGTGACAAATATTTTTAACCCTCATGTACAACTGACTCACATGGCTATAGGGTGGCCAAATAAAAGTTATTTATATTTTCCTGTAAAATCAAATGGAAGAATTCAGAAATCTGGCTCTTCTACATTTCATTCATTAAAGCTTTATTGTTTCTTTGACTATTCAGTTAATTCAAAGGATGGAGTTGAAGGACCACAAATCCCTACCCAGTGTTATAGGTTGGCAGTGCTGTCAGCTGTCGATGTTCAATTATGAAGTGAATTAATTTATTTTCACATTCATGGTAGCTGAGCAAGTTAAATTTAGCGGAAATATAAATGCTTCGTTGGCAGTAAAATAGTGCTTGACAGTTGTTCTGAGAATAATTTTAACGCTATCAATTAAATGGAATATATTAGAATGTTAAATACTTGTTGGATAGTGATTTTATGTAATCTTTTTATTAAAACGTCTGCTATATATACACAGTGTAATTAAACTCACTATGTGGAATTATGTGTATTAAAAAAAACTTTTTTACTGGCATTTCAGTTAAAATTCGTTAAAACTGTGTATTTCTATTTCAGACACCGTATTACAAAGAAAATATTAAAAAAATAATTATACAGCCAAGCCGAGAAAAATGCCTGACATGAAAAGGTAGCTATTTTTTTTAAATGTCAAGGAAAGCACAAGCAAAATTGAGTGCAGTTTCGATTTCATCTATCCATTAACTTGGTCAATGAAGCGAGACTTTCTATTTATCTTTTATTTTTGGCGTTAAGTTTTATGTTGCGTTTTATTGTTTGGCCTAAAAGCTATAATAGACATAAATGATTTACTATAGATGTAACACTCGTACTTTAAGGAGACACAGCTGATTTAAAATGAGAGGCTGTGCGGTACAGAGATTGACACATTTGTCTAACACACAATGGGCCTTATAAAAGAGATGAAAGAAGAAATGTGTGGGGAGCAAGAAACACAATGAGTAAGAATACAGGCTTTAAGATGGTTCCTTCAAACCTCTGTATTGGACCCTGAATATTGTACATGACATGAAAGAATCCAGTAATGTATCCAGCTTTAAAATCCCTACTTTCCATAACCCCCTACTCCTGTGTATGGGGAGCATATTTCTCTACTTCCACAGAGCTAGGAGTGGAAACGGAATCCTCAATCTGGATGCGTGAGCTTACAGAGCAGCCCCCTCAGCCATTATTCTATAAATGTATGAACATTTATAATCAGGTTGAAATTTACTTAAAATGACTTTCGGTTAAAGCCAAGAAGGTTGGACAAAGAACTTGTGTTCACCTCGAATTAGAACCATTTCTATGATGTTTTTCATAAAAAATTATGAATTCTGATGAAAGGTCTGAGATGACCTACAGCACCAGACCTGGCTAAGACTGTTTTTGGCTTTGCATTTGTCTCCTGACTAAGGTCATGCGGTACGTTAATGTGGTGCTCTGAAGCTGTCTCTGGAGACATAGCCTGACTATTAAATAGTTTGGCCAGCTAACAACAACAAAAAGGGCCATCGTTATGACAGCTTTATGAATAACATCAATCATCTGAAATGTCACAGGAGCCGCTGGGAGCCATCATCAGACCTCTCGGTGTCCTTCGAAACCTAGGCACCAGCCAAACTCCAGATCAGGGTGATCGGATCTCCATAGCTTTCAACAGCAGCTCGATCTCCACCTGCTCACCAGTGGTGACAGAATTAGGAAACATTTCCTAAAGCCATTTCCAGCTGGCAGAAAAATTTCCATTCACCAGAAATGGAACTGGTTTAATGCGGTCTTGCACTGAACTCTACATATGCAAATTTCCAGTGAGCTTCAACACATTCAAATGGCGCAGGAGAACATTGAGAGGTCCT
This sequence comes from Gymnarchus niloticus, assembly GCA_009936485.2. Taxonomy (NCBI): domain Eukaryota; kingdom Metazoa; phylum Chordata; class Actinopteri; order Osteoglossiformes; family Gymnarchidae; genus Gymnarchus; species Gymnarchus niloticus. The sequence continues at coordinate 4,558 of JAACJT020022692.1, read as the reverse complement.
GGACGTTTGGTAGAAGGGTTAAGTTGAGGGACCAAACAACTAATTTACCTTTACCTAATTCCTTTAACAATTTTATGTATGAATCTTTGAGAAACAAATCCAGATTTTTTAGATTTTTTCTATTACCAAGAGATTCACAACAATATTGACTTTTCCTGAATATATGTTTTATTAAATATTTATAGAACTACCCGTATATTTGGGCTCCATAATATAGAAGTAAAAAGCGATGTAAAGCATAACTGCTGAAAACAACTTATGTTTCAAAACATGTTTAGCCCAATCATTGAAATTTTCCTTTGGCACAATTCATAGAAGCATCTCGTGTTGTTCTTGGTAACAGTGCTTCTTGGCCATTAGCCATACCGGATTTCAGAGGTCACCTTGACTTGACTTTTCCTCTTGGGAACGTAGGTGAGACTTCGTTGCCCTTGATGTGCCTTTACAGAGACCTATTGTTTACCGAAATCTCATATTTACCTAGTGCAGTGTCAAATCAAGTCCATGAGTGTGGAGACCACGTACGAACAGGTTGAGTACAAAGCGAGTTTGCAGAATGGCCGTTGGGGGTGTCTGTCTGGAAGCAATGGTCTGACTCTTATAGGTTTACACCACACCAAGTTACAGAGCAAAGCTGTCATTTTGAATGTTACTTGTGTCGCCTGCCCATGACGGTGCTAATAAATGAAACCAGTTTCACCCTCCTTTCCTCAAGTCCCGTGAGGCTGTTTGCAGTCCAGAAGGATCAGGTTTTTCCAAAAAACTTATTTAGGTGAGTTGTAAGCTGACTGACAGCTCTTGCTCAAACTATTATTTCATGTCCTAACACTCTGAATGTGCGTTATGTGTAGCTAGATATGAGAACATATGAGAAGGGGGCAAATATGACAGAAATAACGACACGTCAACCTCAGGTTGAGCCACTAAGTGAAGCGTATGCCCTAAAATATACAAATATCTTCCCAGCTCAATTTATCCCAGTGCAGCTTCAGTTAAGGCCTTGTGTAATACCAGACCATAAACAACACGATTTATCAGATGGTGTTCCTCTGTAGCTGATGGCTACTCTGTCCAGCTGTGATTGAGCACGGGTCTCAGAACGTGCCTGCCGAATGTCAAGGGCTTTGCTGTGTATCATTAAGCTGTAATGAGCATTGCTTTTTATGAAGGTATTAAACAGAATAGTATTTTTGGTTTAAGCCCCGCATTCATAAGTTTTACGAATAGTTACTTATCACCAGTTATGTCTGGCAGCAAGATAATAGGTGCATTTTGCCTGTAGTCATTGTGGCTATAGGCAGATACTTTGCGTCCAGAATGACTCACCAATGACCATTTATACAGATACTTTGCTGAAGCATTCCTCTAACATACTACAGCTATGCTACGGTGAATTTCATGCTTTTGGAATCAGGGACCTTATGTACTTGAAGGACTAGTGCCTGTGTTTACTGCAGCACTTTAATGCGATTGTTTGCCACTGGAAGTTTGTCCATCCGAGTCCAAGCATATGTTTTGTTTTATGCTTAAACTATGTGGTTAATCTGAGGTGTCCCAGTAAAATATCTGGTAGAAATGATTAGATTGTATGTTGCCTTTAGATAAAGTAATTCTAATATACTATACCTGTGGGTGACCATAGGCTGGACTCTGAACATCAACCGTGTGTCTTTGTTGCCACAGTGATCATCATGTGTGAAAAAGTATCTTCACATGGGCAGCTGCACAGTGGAGGCGATGCCATCTGGGTGTGAGGGTCCTCTACGTCAAAGTTCCCACGTGTATACTGTACGTGTGCATGGGGAGCAGTTCAGAGATATTTTAGACTCTACTCAAGTTCGGGGATCTCAGGAAGATGTACTGTAAGTAAGGATTTAAGTATCAAACCATCACTGAACAGTTCTGATGGGCTTCATGGTTATTCCTCATTCCGGACTTTCCTTTCATTTCTATTTAGTTTAAATAATTTATTTATTTGCCAGCTAGTTTTGTCCAAAGTGAATTACCAGCATGTGTGTACTGGCCAATATGTGTATCTGGGGGTATAGCCAGTGTATATAAGTCAGTGCAGGTGTTCTGGCTGTTTAATGTAGTTTATCAAGGACATTTTGTGGTTACTGAAAAGTCTGTGACTTACAAGCATGGTTGCGTTCTGTTGAAATATTCACCACCTGAGTCTGATGTTGTGCTCATAATTCAGTATGGTAATTCTCCCAGTAAAAACATAGCTGCACAACAAGATGAAGAAGCACAAACTGACAAGAATATTTTCTACTTGCCCCCTAGCAGGCTACTCAGATGAGTTCAATTTGAAAAGCCTAGCACTGACAGTAATTACTATGCTCAGGTTGATAGAGTGGTGAGGAGCAGAAGGCATATACCCTGGTATGAGAGCACAGAGGGTAAATGTTTAACCTGTGTGGTAAAAGTAAATTTATATTCCCTCTCTTGTCAGCACCTTACAGCCATCTTGCCAATTCGAGAGACATCTGAGGAAAGCTACAGTGGAAAATAGGGATCTTGTGTCTGTAACAGGCCTCACCTTTAGCTCCTCTGCAGCTCATCTTATTAAGGTGGCTGACCTGAAGACTATGTATAAAGAATAACAGAAATATCTATTGAAACACTAGGCAGCCATTTTCATTGTCTTGTAGAAAACATTTTATGACATTTTTAAGCCATTGAGCAATCTTACCTCCAAAGGATGAATTACCTATTCCTATAGCTAACACACACACACACACACACACACACACACACACACACACACACACACACACACACACACACACACACAAAACACTTGCTGGGACTTCAAATGTTTTACACTCTAAACTAGGTAATGGGCTACATACTCTCCTGTAGCTAATCCAGCCCTGACTAGAAGTACAATTATTGGTGCATCTATCTAGAGAATGCAATTACATGCTTAACTCACTTTACTTTTCACTTAGGACACTTGCAGCAGATTTTCCAAAGACTCTGGCACTGTTGTCTGAAAGTGTAGCCATGAAAATGCTGCCTCATAGAAAACAGTGAAGTATGTAGGGCATGACGTTACCAGTCAAATGAGGCAAGTAATCTGAACAAAGTGTCTAAAATGATTAAGTGGGTGCACTCGGATACAGAAGAACCAGTATTCAGGTTCAGCAACCAGGTTCCGCAAACCCCCAGATTTCTTGGGGTTTGCTGAATGTTGCTACTGGAATATTTAATATTTTTCTGACATGTCTGGCTTCAGAGAACCAACTGCTAAATGGCAGCAACAATTTATGTAACAAAATTTAGTTAACATGCCTGAGAAGTTGAAATAGATCATGTGGTGATTTCAGAGCCCTTTTAGTCGTATGCCAAATCTGGCACATCAAGATTAGCATGAAACAACTCCAGAAACAATTCTTGATAACCCAACTACAGAGCATTCATTTCAACATTCAACACCTATCATGGTCAACAAAGGAGACTAGGAAGGGATCCAATAAAGATAGATGAAGTTGACTTATCGCTCTTTTAAGATTCAGGCAGGTGGCACATCCCTGCGTGTCATGGCAACCGTCACCAAGAGAAGCAGAGGGTAGATTATGATGATGACATCATTGCATCTCTACCTCCCTCACTGACATGGAAAAGCAACAAAGCTAGTGGCTGACATAAGGATGTCATCAGCCTGTTACTCTGGGGACAATATAAGTGTTATAATATGCTTGTTTTCTATTTCTGGGAAATCCCTGATGGAGATTAAATACTATGAACAAGAATAAGGTGAATGACACCTGCTGGCTAAGGCTTTGTAGCATAAAAAGATTGAAGTGTGAGAAAATGACACAATACCATATAATGTGTTCACAGTTATGAGATTGAAGTTGTCTTATACTCATACATGGAAGACATAACTCAAATTTGCCCACATTTTCTTTAAATTTTGTTTAATTTTATGTCCAATTTTACAAAGCGGGGTATTCAGCTAATTTAAAGATATTGTTAAGGATTTTGTAAATTTTTCCACTTAGTTCTCCAGTTCAGATTGTGTTTTTACTTTTTAACTGTCACGTATTGCCAGTGACGTGATACGAATCTTTCGAACAGCTAAAGGAGTGGTCTAACATAACAGACTCAGGAGAGATCTTTGTTAACAGCCTTGGGAGAGGTCTGGGCCAACAGCTTCAGGGGAGGTCTGTGGCTACAGTCTCAGGGGTGGTCTGAGCCAATAGCCTAAAGGGAAGTCTGCACCAACAGTCTAACAGGAGGTCTGTGTCAACAGCCTCAGGGGAGGAATGTGGTAACAGCCTTAGAGGAGGTCTGCACCACCAGTCTCAAGGGAGGTCTGTGCTAACAGCCTCGGAAACCATCTGTGCTATCAGCAGACATTAAAGGCAACTAGAGGCATCATTCAAGAGAAGACATAATCCAAGCTCAGCTGGTTTGGTATATCCGTTACCAGCAGCTAAAATTCAATTCAATTCAATTTTATTTATATAGCGCTTTAACACGGAGCGCGGTCACAAAGCGCTTTACATAGTCCCGGGCCCACAGTCCCCAGAGAGTAAGCCAAAGGCGA
>JAACJT020022691.1:0-23708 GCA_009936485.2 Gymnarchus niloticus | reverse complement strand
GCGCAGGTTAGCGAAGCTTCATGAGAGAGGATGGCAGGTGTGTCAACGCGCAGGTTAGCGAAGCTTCATGAGAGAGGATGGCAGGTGTGTCAACGCGCAGGTTAGCGAAGCTTCATGAGAGAGGTTGGCAGGTGTGTCAACGCGCAGGTTAGCGAAGCTTCATGAGAGAAGATGGCAGGTGTGTCAACGCACAGGTTAGCGAAGCTTCATGAGAGAGGTTGGCAGGTGTATTAGAGCACAGTTAGTGATTTAAGTTCCACTAACACTCTCAGGGTATTTACACTCTTTTGGTCACTCTCTTGTAGCTTTAAATGCACCAGGTCAGGGGCCAGTGAATGTGGTTATATCAGCACGTGCTGATCAGCAGCTTTGAGAGAAGCTGATCTTCATCCATCTGAATCCCCAACCTACCAGAGCGCACTCACAGCCGCGCACACGGCACCCCGCCACGTAGCTCGTTGAAATTCCTCCCAGATGATGAAGTGAGAATTCCGCTCACTGCCCATTCGGCTTCGGGAGTGAACGATGAGCCGCTGGGAACCGGCTGCAGCGAGTCCTTGGCCAGACTGGAGAAATGCTATCGACCGGGATGGTGGCCTGTCTGTTGCTCAGTTTTCCCTGGATCGCATCCCTAAAGAGAGGCTTGATCGTTCAGCTTTTTAAGGGCATTTGTACAACATCAATAACGTGCTTTATATATCACCCACCATCCATCTTGTAAGTGCTTATCCTGGAGGGTACGCTCTGACAGTGCACGGCATCAGAGCTAGCCAGATAAACCGTACGTGAAGGAGGGCCGATGTCGACAGAATGGCACACGCAAGTGTGTGAAGCCCGGAGACAGGACCATCATCCTCCTGTGCTCACGCATGAAGAGCACAGAGGTTCTGACCCGCATACGTCAACAAAAACAAACTCGTGCCCTGAGACGGCTAACAAAGAGGACCATTTTCACACCCGGCATGATGAATAACACAGCTCTCTAGATGTCCCGTGTGTTGCTCACGACTGGGACAAACGAGGTTTGTACTGCCATCCAGGGGCTTCACTCAACCGGAGGCCGAGCTCTGGAAACATCACAGTGAAAGGCCGGCACGTTAAGAGGCGATCTCTGTGGGAGGAGCCATTAGAGGGAGAACAAGGGACTGGCGTGTCACGGCGAGAGCCAATTCCTTCGTGGTGGTCGGTTCTGAAGGACCCGGCGAACTCAAACTCCAGGCCGTTCGTTGATGCACGTAGTGCAGGAACGAGGGTGCGGTATTGGGGGGCACAAGAGGGCACCCTCCTTTCTGGCATTGCTTCCCTCCTGCAAAAATGGGACGTTTCATACAGAGGATCACGGTGGCTGCATGCCGTCAAGCCAGCGAGGTGATCCCAAGAAAGGGGTGATGGAAAAAAAGAGACGAGGGAAGAAAAACGTGGAGAAGCGAGAATGTCATCTGAGCGCATCCACGTCGCAGGTCTCACCGACCACAGAGCCGAGGGCGGCGGTAAACTTAGAGCCAAATGAAACGGGGCGGCGGGCATCAGCAGGCACCTGTCATCGAGAGGCGAAGGTGGACGCCTCACCATATCGCCGGGGCCATCGCAGAGTCAATGTGGGTGACAGAATCACAAGGGGCAGGAACATCGTGCCACACAGACCGGCGGGTACGGACGGCATCGTTAAAGAGGAAACATGGCAAGGGCATATCCAGTTTACGTTCCTCTCCCAGAAAGCATGGCTGCTGCATTCTCACACAAAGCTACACATTCATCAGCAGAGCCTGGGGTGTTTGGGTTTTTTTCTTCTCTAGCCGTAAAATGCTGCAGCTAAGGTGTTCCCAGGGCCCAGGAAGACCGTCAGGAGCCGGCTTGGCCCACCGAAGGTCCCCAGGTCAGCATGTGACAGTCGGACGCAGCCACCCAGAGCCTGGTGACGTACAGGTGACCACGCTCTGCTTCCCATTCCAAAAAAAGAATAAAAATGATGATCACACACACACGCTCACTTTGAGAGAATCGTAATTTATGAGAAATTATCATATTTCATATTTGTAGGGCATGCCTGACTGTTTTTAGCAGTTCACACTTTTTATAGCGATTTGCCGCTTCACCCGCGAAACGGTAGCGAAACCCACGTCACATGCCAGCACCTCCTCTCACACTCACTACGAGAACCACTGAACAAAAGCTACTAACACACGGCTTGCACAGTCATACTGATACAGCAAATGAGAGACCGGACCCGGTACTGCGTCTGACATTTAACACTGAGCCTTAGCAAAACAGACCAGGACTGCGAGCTGACCTGGGATCAGTGGCTAATTCCACAAAACTAGAGATGGAGAGACCCCGCATTCAGCACTGTGGGACGGACAAGGGAGGTGTCACGACACAGATGACATCATTAGCCAGGGCAGGAGTAAAAATCAGTGTCCCCTCCACCACTAAAACTACAGCAACTGAGCCCAATTTGGCATCAGCCAGCCTCCATCTTGGCTCACTCTACCTGGCACTATTTCCCGCGATACTCGTTTAGTTTTGCCAAGTATGAAAATCCTTCCCCGGTAGATTATCAGATTCTCGGTTAAGGAAACGGTACCACAGTAGCAGAAGCATCAGGCTCTGCTTCAGAGTGGCGACATACCATGAGGGTCCGTGTGTACGACCCCCACCGGGGGGGAAGAGCTCTCACATGTCGAGCGTGAAGGTGGGCAGGAAACAGGCATGGTGCGTGTGTGTGTGTGTGTGTGTGTGTGTGTGCTGGGGAGATGTTTAAAGCTAAACCCAGCTGCCAGGCCCCATGAAAAACACACCACACTGTGTTGGTTGTCACTTTGGGAGTTTGCTCTGGTTTTCAGAATTCTGCTGCATTTAAAGCACACTGGAGATGAGGGAGTCCAGTAAAGACGAGGAGGTCCTTTTTTACGGTTACTATTTCACTGTTCAATCTTACAGCAGAAGGTCCCGGAAGGCCAGTGAATGAGGACCCCCACCCCAACACTGTTCCTGGCAGGGCCGCATCAAGCTGTTAAGTCAGTAGTGTGGCAGTCGCCCTCCCCCAGAGTTCCAGTCCAGTCCAGCCGGGATCATCAGTGGTCTTCACATTTCGATGAAGCCTAGCTCAGGCACAGGTCCGACACACGGTGGGGTCTCCAGCGACAGTGAAGCTCAAACGCCCCCGAAAACAGTAGATGCACTCTGATCAAACAAACACACCTGCAGTCCGGCATCCTTGACTTTGACTACAACCTGGCTACAATCTTGCTGAGACACGTTTGGTCCTACGGCAGCTGTCTGGTCTACGACGGAGGCAGACCGGGAAGCGGCAGTTTCCTCGGCAGAGCTGACCTGGTGACGGATGAGCTGTTAATGGCAGGGCTGGTGGAGCAGGGACCCTGCTGACAAAAACAGCCTGACTGATGCAGTGAGGGGAACCAGAGCGGACTGGACCCGATGCGGTGGCCGTAGAGGACCCTGCTTCTCAGCGAAGACCCAAATCTATCCAGCCACAGCACAGAGCTGGACAGGCTGGCAGACACCTTAAATCAACCTTCTTCTCGATTCAGAGAAATAAAGAGATGGATTAAAATCATTCTGAGGGGCCCATTTCATCTCCAGAGCTCCCAGGTCGTGGAAATCAAGGAGCCCCTCCAGCTATACGTCTGGGATCAGTGAGAGCAAACAGGGCCCACCAGGACCCACCGCTGCCATCTATATCTGAAGACGGGCGCTAAGGAAATAATCGACTTCTACGGTTTTGAGGTCCTCCCTCGCAATACCCCTCCTCCCTCCACCCACCCACCCAGAAATCTCACTTCCCGACTGACCTTCACACTCAACCTAAAATCACAACTGTTTGTGCCCAAAAAAAAATAAATTAAAAACGGCTACATTTCCTGACAAAGGAGGAAACGACAGTCAAGAGAAGCCAAAGAAAACACCTCGCCAAACGTGGTAACCATTTTGTGCCCACAAGGTGTCCCCGATCCAAAGCCGTTGGCCTAGAAGGCCCCAAACAACGATGAACTGGGGTGACCGACCGCAGCGACCTCCGACCCATTTTGCCGGACACAGGAAGGAGCTGCTAAATTTACCTTTAAACCAAAATGGGGAATTAATTTGCTCTTCGCCGATTGGTGAGGTCTCGTTACTAGTTAATCTGGCCGGCTAACAAGAGCCCAGTGACAAATTATGGATGGCAAGGGTATTAAATATCAACTCCTTGTCAGAAAAGCATGAGAACACACTACACAGACCCTGCATTAACAACCATTAACAAAGCACAGATCTTTAGAATCTGAAATCAGGATCCGTCCAAAGTAACACCTGGTGCCGAGTTCAGGTCTGGATTAACTGTTTGGTAAAGACCTGGGTGAGGGAGGCTAGAATCCAACCCACCTGACTGGGTTGGTCCACAGGTACTTACACGATGCCATTAAGCCACTGCTTTTCCATGCCCGTGCGCCCCCCGCCCAAAGCAAACTTTTGCCCGCCCTGCAGATGGAGTCTAGGCTAATCTGGCATCCACCCGGAGTTCAGACAGAAGCCCAGTGCATCGCCCACCACCGAACAGCTCTAGCTGATAAGGGGGCCGCAGACTGGGCAGCGAGAGGCACAGGAAAGATATAACGGCAGCACTCTGGCTGACAGCTGTGGCACGTTTGCAAAAATGCATCGGAGACTCGGTCACTCTTCTCTGGAGAGCGAATGCTATCTGATAGACAGCTAAGAGCATAGAAAGCAGCCTACCAAAATGGGGGGGGGACAGCAATTAAAGTACCTGACGGATAAGTGGCAGACATGTTTGGCCTATCAAGGTCACACTTTATCGTGCACGGCCAGGACAGGAGAGATGTACAAGTACTAGAAGCTTGGCAAAAGTTTCGGAATAATCCACACTAAAAGCTGGTCTGATTTTTCTGACAGGTAGCTGGAATCAAAAAAAACTTATCAACTTAAAGTGATTTTCCAGGGCCACACACACACACCTTTTCTTATCCCCAAAACACAATGGAGGGGTTAAAAAAAGGTTGGGGGGGTGGGAGTCATCCCAAGACCCAAGCTGTGAATAATGACCCCTGAATGATGAAAAACAAAACCATGATGAAAGCCATTCTGTTCTGTGCAATAAAGCACCAGCTGGACAATGACGTTTAGAAGAGGAGAAAGTTTCTACGTATTTCTGAGGACATTAATCAACATGCGAGTTGGACCAGGAGCGAGCGACGCCCCCGGAGACTTATAAATGCTTCTGTTTAGTGCAACTGAAAGACATAAGCTGACTATACAATAGGGCTACCTTGTTCGCCAGCTCAGGGAATTTTGGGTCGTTTTCACATATGCCATCCTGCTATACATGAGACGCACAGAAACACATATATACACAAGTCACAGCATGTTTTAGGGTCAGAGCACACAAGGTCAGCACACGTCCAACACCCCCTGGAGCAACGAGGTCAAGAGCCTTGATATGATTACTCTTTCAGCTACGGGATTCGAACCCACAACCTTCTGTACGAGGCAGAGATCTTTAATCAACTGAGCTGTGCACGGCTCCGTAAAGACGTGACTGACATTTAGGTATGGTTCATTAACAACTGCTTAACTTGTTTTTTTAATTACCCATAAGGTTTCAAAAACACGTCCAAAGCTCAACAAGATCCCACAACCCACTGGATCCGTTCTCAGAGACTTTCAAAACAAAGGGCCTCGTCCTCTCGCTCATTCCACACGCTCATTCACCGCAAGTGACACACACTCTCACACACTCACACCCACTTATTTGTCTCGCACACACACCCACAGGCTCACAGCTTGCCATATTCTTTCAAATGTAATCCAGAAAAAAGAAAAAAAAAAAAAAAAACAACATAAAAACAGAAGCCCACTCAAACCTTACAACTTACAGGAGTCACCTTAAGAATCACTTTGAACAAACATGGGACAAACATTCCTACAAAGAATTTAGTCAAGCAACCCAAAAGTAACTGGTTTCAGCAATCATTTGACGGAGGGGCCTTTGTAAGTGTCACTCTGCTTCAAAGCAAAGACCTTGGCCCCCATTACAGTAAGGGCACCCTGAAACGCCATCTTTACCTGGCACCAAAGAAGGGAAAGGTCAATAAGCTGGTATCCACATGCATCTGAAGTCTCCCTCAATCAGACACACACAGACAGATTCTCGTGCTGGTCTAATGATTCGAAAATCTAAAGGTACTGGTTTGGCATAAGTTACAATATCACGAAACAATGTGAAATTCATGTCACAATGAAAGGCCCTGGTGTTATTCACAGACAGCTAGTACAACCTGTAAAAATGAGCAAATAAGACAGTCGAACCAGCAGAACCAGTTAAAAAAAAAAAAAAAGTCAGATCATAGAACCAGTGAAATAAATATTGAGCTAAGTAAAAACTCAGTAACAGTATTAATCAAGTTTGCCAAAACAAACACAGTACTCACATCCTGGGACCTATTTGGTATTAATTCGGGGTTTTAAGCTCTAAAACATCTGAGCTGTTTAAAAACTTCTGAAAACCGCCAGCCGTCAGAACAACAAAACAAAACAACAAAAAGCGCATCAAGGATTTGTGGTGCGAACACGAGTCATTTACGTGGAGCTGTCAGTGGAATCGGTAACACTGTAACACTGCAACACGGTACCACTGTACCACTGCAACACGGTAACATTGCAACACGGTAACACTGTACCACTGCAACACTGTACCACTGCAACACGGTAACACTGCAACACGGTAACACTGCAACACGGCAACACGGTAACACGGTAACACTGCAACACTGCAACACGGCAACACGGCAACACTGCAACACGGCAATACGGCAACACGGCAACACTGCAACACTGCAACACGGCAACACTGCAACACTGCAACACGGTAACACTGCAACACGGTAACATTGCAACACGGTAACACTGTACCACTGCAACACTGTACCACTGCAACATGGTAACACTACCACGGTAACACTGTAACACGGTAACACTGCAACACTGCAACATGGTAACACTGCAACACGGTAACACTGCAACACGGTAACACTGCAACACGGTAACACGGTAACACTGCAACACTGCAACACTGCAACACGGTAACACTGCAACACTGCAACACTGCAACACGGTAACACGGTAACACTACCACGGTAACACTAACACTGTACCACGGTAACACTGCACCACGGTAACACTAACACTGTACCACGGTAACACTGTACCACTGTAACACTGTACCACTGTACCACTGCAACACTGTAACATGGTAACACTACCACGGTAACACTGTACCACGGCAACACGGCACCACTGTACCACGGTAACACGGTACCATTGTACCACGGTAACACGGTACCACTGTAACACTGTACCACGATCCCACTGTACCACGGTAACACTGTACCACAGTAACACTGTACCACAGTAACACGGTAACACTGTACCACTGTAACACTGTACCACAGTAACACGGTAACACTATAACACTGTACCACGGTAACACTGTACCACAGTAACACTGTACCACGGTAACACTGTACCACGGTAACACTGTACCACTCTAACACGGTACCACGGTAACACGGTAACACTGTACCACGGTAACACGGTAACACTGTACCACTCTAACACTGTACCACGGTAACACTGTACCACTCTAACACTGTACCACGGTAACACTGTACCACTGTACCACGGTAACACGGTACCACTGTAACACTGTACCACGGTAACACTGTACCACGGTAACACGGTACCACGATCCCACTGTAACACTGTAACACTGTACCACTGTAACACTGTAACACTGTACCACGGTAACACGGTACCACTGTAACACTGTACCACTGTAACACGGTACCACGGTACCACTGTAACACGGTACCACTGTAACACTGTACCACGGTAACACGGTACCACGGTAACACGATCCCACTGTAACACGGTAACACGGTAACACTGTACCACTCTAACACTGTACCACGGTAACACTGTACCACTGTACCACGGTAACACGGTACCACTGTAACACTGTACCACGGTAACACTGTACCACGGTAACACGGTACCACGATCCCACTGTAACACTGTACCACGGTACCACTGTAACACTGTACCACTGTAACACTGTAACACTGTACCACGGTAACACGGTACCACTGTAACACGGTAACACGGTAACACTGTAACACTGCGAGTTTCAAAACATCCAGGGTGAAAAGCAGACAAAGTAACGCCGTTCTGGTTACAATAACTGACTGTCTTGTCAGGACAGGCGAGCCAAAGCGGTCCGCTTTGGGCTGTTTCTCTGTCCTGTCCTGTACATCGCAGTGACATCTCCGGCTGTCTGGGGCCTTGTCTGGTGTGACAGAAAAACAGACACCAACTCAGGACCTTCAGATGGGAGATGATCTGCCAAGACAGCCCCCCGCCCCCCTTAAAGCAGACTAGTCAGGGGTCTGCGCTGCTAAAGCACCGCAAACACAAACCTTTTCTGGTTTCTGACATGCGATGCGATGCGATGCGCTGTCCAGCTGCTCTCCCCCGGCCCATAACAACAGATCGCCCCGCGTTTCTGGACCTGAACCCCACGCAGCCGACACTGACGGTCTGTGAAGTCACTTTGTGGACGGTATGTTTTCTGGTGGTGACCGGTGCCTCCGTGCACGATTACCTTGTAGACATCGCCATAGGTGCCGCTTCCAATCCTCTGAATGAGCTCGAAGTCCTCCTGCGGGTTCCGCCTGGAGAGGTCCAGACTGGGATTCATGGTCCGATCCCGCGGCTCCTGCGCTTATGCGGGGCGCCGGCTTGGCGGAGCGGCCGGGAGAATCGGGGCGCAGCGAAACTGAGGAAATGCACTCAGGAAACAGACGAGGAGGCCGACCACCGAGCTCGAACGAACAAACAAATAAACAAACAAACAGGGGCTGCGAGGGAAATCACGGCCGGACTTCACGGTAACTTGAACATGGCTTCCAGCGCGCATCACGCCTGCGCACCGAGCGAGTCTGCTCTCCAGAAGAGTGAAGTAGGAAGAGCCTGAGAGAGGCTGGCCGGGAGGAAGAGCCCGAGAGAGGCTGGCCGGGAGGAAGAGCCCCAGAGAGGCTGCCCGGGAGGCAGAGCCCCAGAGAGGCTGGCCGGGAAGAGCCCGAGAGAGGCTGGCCGGGAAGAAGAGCCCCAGAGAGGCTGGCCGGGAGGAGCCAGCTACTGCATAGTCCAAGGGCTGAAGGAGCCCAGGCATCAACACCACTACTGATTTGGTGCATGCACTAAAGCATCTGGAGAAACAAAACCCTTGCAAAGCCAAACCCCCACCTCATTTCTTCAAAAAGCATGTACAAACACTTTAGGAAAGCCTAATTGACATTGCAGCAGTCTGGCTTTCAGTAATATTATTGATCATTGATTGATTATTGATTATGTGTGTTGATGAGTGTGTTAACACCCACGGGTGAATAGCTTGTCACAGCATATTTTGCTGTTTCTGATTCAAACTGAGGAAAATGCAGTACTTTAATTGTTATTAGTCCAACTGTCTGGAAAATCTTTTGAAACTTTTAACCAGGGGAATCCAACTGAAAAAAAAGAGAAAATCTTATGAAAGTTGCAATATAAAATTGTGCTGTCATGTACAAGATTTTGCTGCTAAGTGCTGATATGATATAATTCAGATTCAGATTACTTTATTTATCCCCAAGGGGAAATGTTTGTGTTGCAGTAGCCTTTACATAAATGACAGGATCACACAGACACAAGATAGGCACGGAAGAACACATGACACAAAATTACAGTTAAAAACGTATGCACAATATACACTAAATTTATAAACATACAAAAAATACCTTAAGGGTAAATGTACCTTGTTCATTATGTATTGATTATGTATGATTATTTTGTATGATCAATTTCTATGCATGACAAGCTCTTAAAAGCTGGCTTGGTTTATTGGAAAGATTTGGAAACCATCATATGATTCAAACATGTTCTAAACGTTAGCTTGTTGTTCTTCCTGCTCTTAGTAACCGGAGCGGAATCAAGCCAATACGGTAGACGTGACACAGAGCAGAGGAGGTGACGACGTGTTGGAGACAATCTATGGCATTCTTGACATGGCCGAAAGCTCCGGTGCTCTTAGACTTCCTGGCTAGCTGCTGGCAGCTAGCACCGAGGGCGTAGAGCTGGGTGATAGAACTGCAGTTGACACGTCTTCAGCAAGAGCAGTGTGAGGAATGTTAAGAAAGATTAGCCTGGAGCGGAAGCAGGAGAGCAGTGACAAAGGTGAGCACGGCGCCACGGGCGCAGAGTCCTTATCATTCTGTGAGGGAGGGTGGGATTTAAAATGAATGCTCAGTGAAATGCTACCCCCTTGGTGAGGTACGTCAGCCACCTGAAGCAAAGATTCAGAGGTTTTTGTGCTGGAGGATCAAGTCAGCCTCTACTCTTTGCTCGTTACATTTTGATAATAAGCGATACCATTTAACGTCAACAATGATTTATCGGTTTATTGACAACGGTATCTTTCAACCCCCTTTGCATCAAGGTGTCCCTCTTCATGACATAGACATATACACGTTGGTCCCATCCTGGCTTTGGTGCAACAGGAATTCTTGAAATTTGTTGCACATCCTCCCCTTTCCTGTTCCCCTCTTTGGGAGTGACCTAAAGTTCCCAGCTTAAATCCTTATATGTAGATGCAAGAGGAGCATTTTCTCATCTTGGGTGGCTGTTTTCTTTCTTCCTTCTTCTGCCACCAGGGTCTGTTCTGCCATCTCGGATCGGCCGGGCCGTTTCTCCGCTCGAGCGGTGCGTCTGGTTTTTATCGGCCTCCGAGCCGTTCGGCTAGCGGCTGGTCGGCAGCAGTCTTCAGCCATCCGCGAGCGATGGAATGCGTGCACCATGAATAACTGTCTTGTGACTCATGGGTTTGGGATAAAGGTCCACTCAGTCTGGAACCATGAAGTGTGAGACATATTTGGATTGTCTACACTGTGGCATCCAGCCATTTCCTTGTGCTGGATTCGACGGACATCTCTGACACGGTTAACTTATTGGCTTATTCACAGAAACACACAGACTTGAATCTCTCTGCCCCTTTTTTTTTGCTGCCTAAAATTAAATTGCACACAAAAAAAGAAATTCTTCTGGAATGAGCAGTTACAGAAACACAAACAAAAGTCTGTGGAAACAGCTAATGAACAGTTACAAAGGATACGCTGCAATATGTGAGTGCTGTTTATTGTAAGGATTGTGCATTGTGGATGGTGCTGGATACACTTTGATAGACTGTTGTGTTTTAATAATGGGGCTCTCTTTTATTTACTGTTACCATGCATACAGTAGATTGAACTGCATGCTGTTCCAAGATGCACAGGGAATATTTCTTCTGTTATACATATAATTAAGATAAACAGTATATTAGTGATGAGACAAATGAGGCTTCAAAACTTGTGGTGGATAGGAGCTAGTCAGCATTGATTGGTTAGTTCAGGATACTCCCACCCACCATGGGGTTTGAAGCCTCATTTAACACCAGCGTTGATTGGTTAGTTCAGGGTACTCCCACCCACCATGGGGATTTGAAGCCTCATTTAACACCAGCGTTGATTGGTTAGTTCAGGGTACTCCCACCCACCATGGGGTTTTGAAGCCTCATTTAACACCAGCGTTGATTGGTTAGTTCGGGGTACTCCCACCCACCATGGGGTTTTGAAGCCTCATTTAACACCAGCGTTGATTGGTTAGTTCGGGGTACTCCCACCCACCATGGGGTTTTGAAGCCTCATTTAACACCAGCGTTGATTGGTTAGTTCAGGGTACTCCCACCCACCACAGGTTTTGAGGCTTCAATTGTCCTATCTCTACAGTATATACTGCAGATGGCTCCCGTGGTGTATGTTGCCTTTGTCATTTCATTTAGGGGCCCATCTATTTTCTACGTGTCGTATGACTTTGCGGGCTCTGTGTATAAACGTATCTGCCCGTCGTATTGCGTGTCCTGGCAGGCTTCACATTGCTATGTGTTCTGAGTACCGACCACGCAGTCACATACCACATGTCAGTGCTGGGTGTGTGGTGTGCTGGAAGCTGACACTGCTGTGGTTGCCTCGTGAGTCGAAACCCTCGGTTTTCACGGTCCTTCCAAGTGCTACTGCTGTACTAGGTGCCTAGTACCACGATTTTAGATCTCAGGGAGGCACCGCATGGGTAACAGATAATAAAAATAGACTGTAAGCTCCCACATTGCACACTAAAACTAACTATGGCTGGCTGTTACACCCAAAGAAGTACTTCCCTTGGGCGTTCAAACTGCTGGGTTTGATGCAATCAACGTTTTTGCTCATCAGAGTACGAAAAAAAGCAGAAACTCCAGATTCAGTGAGATTCAACCTGAGAAAACTTTTTTTTTTCCTCAGCTTTTCTGCTCTGCATTCATTCCAGTTTGGCTGGTAGAAACACGAGACACGAGGTGTCACTAAAAATGGATCTCAGACTGGGATAAGACACTGTTTGGAAACCCAGACACCCTCTGGAGTTATCTAACAGTTTCATGTTAAAACACGCTAACACGCATTCATTCCAGGATACTAATTATGTAAGAAATGATCATATCCACTGCCCACTAATTGCTTAATGGGATTTGGGATGGGATTTGAACTCACGTCCCTGAAGGTGTGAAGCCACTGGCCACTCACAACAGTAATATGTCAGTTATTATATATACAGTAGATGCAATAATGCAACTATATTAAAGAGCAATTTAAAAAACCTGCTATTAGGTTTTTCAGAGTGAATTATTTGATATTTGGACCTTTCCAGTCTGGAAATCTAGCCCAGCCCGAGTCTGCGTGATGACCTTTATGCGCTGTGTGTGCACTGAACAAATGCAAGATAGCAGATGGGGGGTGGGACCCGCCAGCATCAGCGAGATCTATGGGACCTGGCAGGTAATGGGTCCAGCTCTCTGAGCCGCGCCAGTCCCAGTACTGAGATCCAAAGAGGATCACGGCACCTGCTGACTTCTCAGCACTGGGCTAGAAAGCTCCTGAGAGGCACTTAGAACAGCCTCAGTCAAAACCATCACAAGCTCGGCTGGTACAGGAAGTCTGAGAGATAGATTGATACTTTACGGTTTCTAGGGAGGGAAAATATGGAGGGGTGGTGCTGAGCAGGTTAAGACCATAAAATACACAAGCAGCCCCCCATCCTTGAACAACAAACAAATCTCACGACAGCTGGGAAAAAAAAAAAAAAAAAACATCTGCTGAGAGCCCCAGTAACAGCAGGCTTGTGGGTTAACTGTACGCAGCCGAACTGAAACGGGATAAACAAGGTGGAATGTCTGAGGGAGAAGTCCATTTCAGCCGTCGCTCGGTGCTGATCTGTTGTGTTTTTATTTTTACTTCTTTGGTTTTGGGGTTTTTGCAAGGTGGGGCCAGGCTCTGCCAGAAGAGCACACGAGCTGCACACGTCTCAAAGGCATCGTTCTTGCACATTTTCACCCACTTGGTGCTGCTCTTACGTCCGCTCCACAACGGTGGCCCCTGAGATTAAAGGAGGAAGTTGCTTGCCCTCAAAGCACTCTTGGGCAATGTTTTTTTTTTTTTTAAAAATGCATGTCTTGAGCAATGACATGAGAAGTCCACGAGTATTGACTCCCAGATCTGATCAGCTGGTGTTCCCACCACTGTGAAGAGTCAGGGAAACTTGAGCCTGTCCAGGTCTTCCTCGGTGTCACCGCCGAGAAGCCCCCCAGGGCGGCCGTTCGCGCCGTGTGCCGGCTACACTGCTACGCATTTTCCATTCGTGTACCTGGACGCCTTTTATTCTCTGTGTGGGTGTAGGAGTTGGGGAGGCTGAAGAGGTAATTCAGTGTCTTTCCAAACAGCTGCCATGAGAACTACGCCCCCGCAGTGTGCTGATATAAAAGCATTTTCCCGTTGCCAGGCAGAAGGACCCCTGGCATAGTGACTGCTGTTAAGACCCTCAGAGCTGCTTGTTTTATACCTGGTTTTGTGCGTGTCAGCACGTGCCTTGTGGCAAAGCCGCTGGTGCTCATCCAGTGCGGCGTCGTCCCACGACTGAAACGTGGATGCACGACAGCAGCGGTGGCCCAGCCGCCCCCCGTGTCACCGTGACACACCCAGGGACGTGGCTGACAGCCCCATGCTGTCGACGCGCTCTCGGTGCCGCTATATAATCATCGCCGGGGGTCACAGTCTGACTCGCCGCAGGTCAGGCTCGGCTCTGGCGCAGCGCCGTGCGCATCCAGCCGGGAGACGCGTCCAGGTCAGCCCTGGGCAGATGACATCCGAGGCTGCTGTCCGGGGCAGAGGAGAGGAGAGGAGAGGAGAGGGGAGGGGGGGGCATCGCCATCTCCGCCTTGCGATGCATAGTCGCTAGGAGTTAATGTCCTACCCGAGCTGAGTGTCCTCATGACCGAAAGATGGAGACACGGTCTCTGGTGACGGCCGCCAGCCTGTCCCTCAGCTCCCTGTCATTAGTGCTGCTGCTCACCGCCATCTTCAGCGACCACTGGTACGAGACCGACACCCGGCGGCACCGGGCGAACTGCCAGCGGGACGGGGCCGATTCGGGCGAGCAGAAGAGCCGGCTGATGCCCATCTACCACCTGCCGCCGACGGAGGGCGGCGAGCAGCGGCGCAGCCTGGCGCTCATGAAGCCCGTCCACGTCGGCAGCCGCCAGGAGGAGCTGCTGGAGAACTGGCGCTCCATCCTGGGCATGGGCATCCTGGAGACGGAGTGCGGCCGGCCGCTCTTCCCCACCTACTCGGGGCTCTGGAGGAGATGCTACTACGCGGGCATCGACCGGGACATCGACAGCCTCGTATCGAAGGGTAAAAGCCGCGTTCCCCGCGCTGATATGAGATGGTAGATAAGGCGTCCGGCACCCCGGGACTCGTTCGCGGGCTGAGGAGAATTTATATTATATATTATATATATATATATATATATGACGGTATATCACAGCAGGGCATAGAGGTAAACGCGGAGGAGGATTAGGTGGCAGTGCGGCGATAAGAGGAGAATTAAGCCGCCTAAACGGGCAGGATAATCGCAGACAAATCTGCGGATTCCCGCGGATAAAACAAATGGAGAGACGTCCGCCGAAAGAAACCTTCTCATACTTTCATAGCGGGCTGGCAGCTGTGCCAGATGTGCCTCTGCGTAGCCAGCACCTCACTCTACTACCGACGAAGCGGAAGAATATCTGCTTCACTACGTTCATGTTCGTTCATGTTTGTTCACCGTATGGTTCTCTCTCCGTCTCCCGGCCGTTAGAAATAACAAGCGACGCGTTCCTGGATATTTCGCGATTTACTGAATGCCACCGAAATTCGGAATGTGTATTTGGCGCCATCTTGTGGCGAACTTCCGCATCGCGCCTGGCGTCTTGAAAGCGAACAATCGAACGAGAAGTTCGACCGCGTACCGCAAAGCCTCTCAAAACTGCGTTACCCCACATGCTTTCTAGTATTGCAGTACTCCTTAATGCTCCTGAGTGGTGTGAAACGGAACCGCTCTCCGTGCAGGTATTGCTCAACGATGCACAACCGTCAAGTACCATTTTTCACAGCCCATCCGGCTGAGGAACATCCCCTTCAACCTGACGCGAACTATTCAGCAGGATGAATGGCACCTGTTACGTGAGTATGGCAACAAGAAAAGCACCTCTCCCTAGACAAAGTGACTGTGATCCTCCTTTAATAATCAGTCCATCTTCTGAGTGGGATGCCGGTCCATTTCAGAGCAATAACACTTAAGGTGACTGAGATCATGCAGGTCTGTTTATAGAGGTGACTTAAAAATTTAAATGACCAAATTGCGGGAAGCGTCTCTGTTTTGATTCAGAGAGGTGTGAAATTAGACTCGGGGTTAGCATTAAAGGTAAGAGCTTTGCTGGGGATTACTTTATTTAGCTCTGTTATAAATAAAAGCCAGCTGAGTTATTACGATGCTCTGTGTTTTGTGTGAGAGCAATCCTAAGAAATCATATAACAGGTAACATACAAGTACCGACGGGACGTGGGCTGTTTATTAAAAGAGTTAACTTTGGGATATATGCTTTGTAACCTATTGAAACAGTGGAACTTTGTAAACCCAATCAAGACAACAAATATTGCCATACCTAGCTTTCTACTTCACGTGTACAGGACCTACAATTCCCTACACAAAGGATCCCTGGCTTGTAACCGTTAGCAGCTTGATCATGCTTTTAATAAAAGCACAATCAGAGTTAATAGCAGTTAATTAAGAGCTTAGCTGGCACACGCAGATTGGATTTGAGAACAGAAAGAGAACCTCTGCATTAGATCAATAATCGGGGAGCGAGGAGACAGCAATAAATAAGACATTAGGAAACGTAGGCAAAAGGTGACAGTTAAGTGGGCTGGAACTCGATGAGGGTGAGCTTACTATGCTAAGAGTAAAAACGTCGGCTGTGATGCTCAGCACAAATGCTGGTGAGGCCCCAGGCTGCCTGCATTCTCTCTCGTTGATCTGAGAGGTCCCCCTAAACCGTATCCATCCAGAACATTGGAGAAAGGAACAGCTAAGTTTGAGCATAGCTAAGAACTTGACAGTTATTTTTAAGAAACAGCAGGGGTATGGCCAACAGGTGAGAAAAGGGCTATGAACACGCATGTTAAAACCACACTGTGGATGGATAGAATTTTATTTCCCTGAGAGATTAGGCTGGGGTTACATCACGTGATTTTTTTAGCCCGATTTTAGCTCCGATTTACGTTGTACTGAGTCAGCATCGGTCAGTCCCGGTCTCCCGATTCTCGGACAGTCGGAGTTACGTAGTGCATGATGTTCACAGACTGTAGTCTCTGACCTCCTGACGAGCCGCAGTATTTCAAACGTTTTAAACTAATTTCACGACTGGAGTCGGCAGCAAATCTGCCAGGGGCGTGTGTCCTGTAATCATGTAGAGTGTGATCCCATGTTACATCAACGATCTGCACAGATCAGTGGTTAATCGTAAAGCATCCAGTCTTATTTATAATATTTTACAATTTGAAAAGTCGTGGAGAGGCACGATAGGCACTAAGGTCAATCTAAGACGTTTAAATTTGAAGGCAAACCGTGAGCGACTAGGTCATCCCACACCATCGCACCTTCCTTCAAGTTTACTAGAACTTGCACATTTTTATTCTAAATAATTTCCAGTGGCCTTACCAGAAGTTACGGTTTCTCAAAAGTGTGAGGGAGTAAAAGTCTTGTTACTTTGTCCTTGACAGTATCCATCAGACAGGTGTGATTCACAGGTGTGTTTACAGCAGGAAGCTTGTGATTAAAATGCCATTTCAGGCTTCCAGTTGGCTGAACTCATTAAATGGAAATGGGTTTCTGTTACTGTGAACCACTGCGTCGTGGGATACCAGGGTGCCCTGAGACACTAGGGGTCTGTTTACCTTAATATGCTGCGACTTCCCCTCAGACCTACGGCGCATCACGGCGGGCTTTCTGGGCATGGCGGCTGCCGTTCTGCTGTGCGGATGCATCGTCGCCTCCGTCAGCTTCTTCTGGGAGGAGAGCCTGACTCAGCACGTGTCTGGCCTCCTCTTCCTCATGGCAGGTATGTGACCAGGACATTTCTTATTGGGTTAACCGTGACACTGACAGACAGGGCACCATAATCACCTTAACTAAGGGTTTTGGTGCCCAATTTCTCCCATGAACACTCTAGAAACAGTCAGCAAGAGGCTGTCGTATTCTGGAATCAAGAGGGTCAGCCCTGGAACCAATGCTTCCAAAACCTACAGTCTTTCAAATACCAAAGGTGACTAATCAGTAGTGAGTTCCCTGCTCACCGTCTGACCTCGGCTCCTTACAGGCATCTTCTGCACCATCTCCCTCTGCACCTATGCAGCCAGCGTCTCCTACGACCTGTCCCGAATCCCCCCCTTCATCTATGGCCTGCCGGCCGACGTGGACCACGGCTATAGCTGGTCTATCTTCTGTGCTTGGATCAGCCTGGGATTAACAGTGGCGTCAGGATGCCTGTGCACCACCTACCCTTTCATCAGTCGCACTAAGGGGTCGCCGTCTAAGACCGCCCGCGACACCTCCGTCTGAGCCGGTCGCCTCGCGGCTGGTATTTTCCCTCCACGTGAGAATGCGAGACTTCGATTGGAGGGTGGGAGTTGGGGGGGTCCTGTGAACTGTTTGTCGGCAGGTTTTGTCATTCTTTCTCCCGAGTTGGAATGTAACCCCACGTCCCAGCGTGTACAGTATACAGTATTTATCCCTGTGAGTTTGTGTGTACACATGCGATTTGGATACAAGGGCCTAATGAGGTAAATAGCTCGAAAACTCCGGCTGGTTTCGCTTCAGTTTCTCAAAGGACATTCCCGTGACATCCTCCTCCTGAAAGAGGATGCGATGGAGAACGACTCCGGCTGGTTGAGTTTCGTTCATATGGGCACGCCCCGTCAGGAATTTCCTCACCCTCCTACAATGGCATCATGGTTACATTTGTGTGGAAAAATAACCTGTTATTGTCTTATCTTTGATGCAGTGTTAATAAGTTTACTGCTAAGGCAGACCCTTTGGACCCCTGAAGTTCATTCACTGATCAGATACAGAAGACCAAGGAGCAAAACATCAGTGCTGTGGACTCATTATCCGCAAGGATCTTAGCTCCCCACACAAACATCAGAAACACAAAAGGCACCCAAGCTAAAGCACTTATTTGGCAATCGGCTCATTCCACCCACAATCTGAGAACCACTTCCTGTTGAAGCCCATGGAGGGTGGAGCATGGAAGAGGCCCGTCTGGGACCCGCTTCCGTCCAAAGCCCAGCCGGGCATCCGTCTCTTCGGGCAGTAATGTGAACGTTGATGTGCTTGTGTTCTGTGCTAAATCTGTGTATATCAATAAAACACATTGCCCTACATCCATTCTTTCTTAAATTTCTGGCCTGTCACCTCCGCAACACGCCAAACATCCCAGGTCTGCCGCCCTCAGGTGCTGCTCTGTGGACCAGGCTTTTTAATCAGCTTCAACCACGGAGAGACGGTCGTTGAATGTTCTGGAATGATATAAGCAGTACCTTTGGGCAAGAGTCATCGTTCTATTCTATCAAAGGGCTGGGTATTACCCCCCACCACCATCCCCCGCCAGTTACGGCGGTAAGACGGCAGAGCTCGCAGCACGTACCGGCGACAGCCTGAGGCTGCGGTGCTGACACCTGGCAGGGGTTCAGTGTGGGCAGTTCAGTTAGTGGGGACGGCATCTGCCAGTAAGCAGTGGAGGAAGGTTCACACTGAGCAGGGGATGGAATCCCTACCCCTAGCTTGGCTGAGATGAGGGCCCAGCTCTCAGATCTCAGGACACACCTGACGCTGACCCTGAGCCGACAGGAAAACCATGCAAACATGGAAATTAAACGTTGTAAAAAAAAGAATTTTATGTGCTGGAAAAACAAACGGGTCAGGTCTTCTCGCCTTGGATAGGCACTTTCCTGTAGGTGTGTATGAGTCCATCGGTGGTCCCCAGGCCCACCCGGTACGTGGCAGACAGCTGTAGCGATGGCAGGAGGATTGCCGGGCTGCCAGGTTCAACAGCTTCTCCTCCAGGCTTCCTTCCATGACCATAGGCAGTCGGGGTGGGGTTCAGCATCCTCCCCAAGAAGATGGAGAGTTGGGGGCTGAGCAGTAAGACCAAGGTGCCTCCTGACCGCAGCACCCTGTAAAACATCACGCAACGCACACGTCACGGGTCTCTGCAGACTCTGGCAGAGCAGAAATGTCGTAGACATGACACGCATCTTCCCCTAGCTTCTCTCAGCCCCCCCCCCCACCACCACCTCTCAAGGCTGTTTCTTCAGCATCATTTTGGAGGGCCCAAGGCAGCCCTCATGATGAAGATCTCAGCCTAGACAGATCAGGTAATCATTCCTGATGAGGCGTATAAACAGATGCCAGCTCCCTGGCACAAACCGGCAGAGCCAACGGTCTCCAGTGTCATTTATTAAAGATTGGTTCTCGCGTTAAACGGTGTCACCAGGGAACGCCGCCGAGCGCGACGAGGCCAGCCTTCTCTCGTCAATCACGCCGGCGCTCACCTCTCCATTTCCTTCACCGCGGCCGGCAGACAGGCCACCGCGTCGGCCTTGCTGCCGAACTTTCTCCCGAAGGGGACGTCGCAGACGACAGCGTCCACGCTGCACGAGGGCAGGGGGATAGCTAGAAGGGGGAGGGGGGGGCGTATATCACCGGATGGCAGGAGATTACGCGCCTTGAGAACATTGCAAAACGACCACCACACGAAACGCTAACCAAACACCACAGAACTCATCTCCCTGAGCCTGGAGGCCCACTGTGTAGACGTCTCCCCTAACAATCTAGTCTGACCAGACAGAAAGCAGCAATACAATAACTTTCACTTTATTTTTTACCATAATTTGGAAAAATCATACCGGCAACAGAAGACTGCATCAATTCAGTTGTGTTGGTGAGCTCTGCAAACTCGATGTTTTCACTGGCTTTCCTCAGCTGTGCCGGATCGATATCCATTCCGAGGAAGAAGGAACTCTGGACAGAAACAAGGGCGGGCATTAACCTCCAACGGCGGGGGATTCCCCAAGGGGTCAGACATCAGCCAGACACACATAAAGGCAGTGACCCGAAAACCACCAAAATGTTGATGCTTCTCTTACGAAGGACAGGGAGAGATATTTCCTGGGGACTCTGCTATATGTTGGACCCGTGTATAAAATCATACGTTACACATGTTGTGAGGTGACTTTGGGAGAACGAAATCAAGCAAGATGTTGCAACACGGTTTTGTTTTTTTTTTTAAAGTGATGTCATCACTAACGCACTCTGACAAAGGGCAGGTGTCACGCCAGGCCGGTGCCACTCGCGTAAGGAGATCGACGCAGTCACATGGCGTGAAGTCGCCACGCGGTAGCGGAACCATACCAGCAAAGAACCCGTCAGCTGGTAATGAGCGCAGTGCAAGCTAAATGACGCTCTAAAAAAGACAATGAAAGAGAGAAGGTCCCAGCAGCCTTCGTTCTCACAAATGTCAACTGGAAGAAGGAACACGGCTTCAAGAAATGAAAGACTAAGAAAATAAACTAATAAATGGAAGAGAAAAAATGTCCTCGGGTAGGAAAATGAAATGTAGAGACGTGACAGCCAGGATCACGGAGATGGCTGAGAGTCGCTTTTCCTGCGTTGGTGATCGATGTTCCCTTTTCGTCTGAGCCGTCGGGAGGGTGACGGACGGGCCACCCTCACTCTACTTCAACACGACCGCTGCCGATGAAGGTTCAGGTAAAAGCTCCAGTCTCACCTGATACTCTCTGGCGGCCTCCAACAGCACCGTCCCCACCCCACACATCGGGTCCAGCACGACAGAACCGGGCTGGAGACAAAAGAAAACAGCTTGAAGGAGAAGGCAGCGTGGATTCCGATCTCATCTCATCCCAAAAGGCCCCCAGGCCTAAACCTCCAAGAGGCCAAAGGAGGGTCAGACATCTCCATTAGGGTGGGCATCCCCTGCACTGAGACCACCTGGACATGAGGAAAAGCCACTCTGTAACTAAAGGGTCAGAAGACCACATCAGAGAAATTCACGTCTGACTCGTATTCATTATGATCTAGCAGCAACAGGAGTGACGTGACACAATGACACCAGGAGAAGTGAAGAACCATCATGAGCCGTCGTTCAAGTGAAGAAGAGAGGTGTTAAAACTGTGCAACCATGAAGGGTTAACACTGCCCCCCAGGGCTATTAACCTCACACTAACACTGGCAAGGAAAGTTTATTTATATAGCATTTCATACACAGAGGCAATTCAAAGTGTCTTTCATTAACCATCTCAGCATGACAGACAGGAGTATAAAAATCTCTCTCATCTTGATTGCCCAAAACTGCACAACAAATAAACGGCAACAACGACTTCACACTGTTGTCGATTACCTTGATGTCAGCGGTGGTCACCATCACCCAAGCCACTGTGGACCTCAGTCCCGTCGTTTTGATGTAACTCCGCTGGGCCAGAGGGACTCTGGAGAAACAGCGACGGGGTCTTAAAAACAACGGCCAGTCAGTGTAGCTTTCTAGGTAGCAATGTGAGAGACGGACCCCTAAAGCTCACAGTGGGTGGGCTAACCACATGCCATCAATCACCAAGCGTTCCAACCTACTTCTCTGACTGACAAGGGAAACAGCACCCCCACGAAGCTTCTGAAGACTCACTAATGCAGTCACTGAGCCGAGAATGCATATTCAAGATTTGACTGACCTTAGGAGCGGCATCCCAATCACGGAGAGATCGTCAGTCAAGTGGATATTAACCTGAGCGAGAAAGAGGCACCGTGAATCAGAGCTGGGGCCAGGGGCCAGGCGCCTGACGACCCCGGTCTCCTCATTAACGGACACACCGTCGAGCGAGCGGGCGAACCGAACAGTCCTACCTCCAGTTCGGGTTCTCTCAGCTCCACTCGCCAGCGGAGCTGCTTGCTAATGGCCGTGCCAATTAAGCGTCCCAGGTCCTACAAATGACGTCAAGGGATGGGAGGCAGATAGCAAGCTGTAAGATCCACATAATCAAAGAGAACCAGGCAAAGGGCTGCAGGACGCGTATGACACACAAAGGAATCAAACACCCCGAGGAATCGGACTGAAACTGGAATCGAGACAAACATGCAGCCAGTAAAACGTGGACTTGTGCCACACATCGACCTGCGAACTGAAGCTCCTGGCTACCACGCCACTGCAGCGGCAGGAGACTCTGAAGGTCACTGGTGGCTCCTGGGTGCTGGGGACCTCGCCTCCCTTGGGAGTCAGTGACTCTGCCAGGAGACTTTCCCCTTCAGAGACCCCTGACTCCATGGCCTGGGCATCCCGGCCATCCACGTGGCTCTCCCCAACAGGCAGAGCCCTGTCCTGGGAGCACCCAGCCTCCTCTGGCAGCCACTTCCTCTTCAGACCCCGCCTCGTGGTGCTCTGAATAGCCTCCTCCTTTCTCAGCCCACATCTGAGGCTCTGCCACAGTCGGAGGGCGCTGGTCCACGCCTGGGGCTCCCCGATGATCTTCTCCCGGATCAGACGAGCGGCCTGGCCTGGTAGTAGAAGGCCAAAGGCAGGCGCATTTCAAATGACTAGATCTCAGAGCCTTGATCTTCTGTTTAGTCCAGACTTCTAAAGCAGAGAATTCTAGTTACTGTGGTTAGTCCCGCCAAAGCAGTTTGTCCCTATACACTGTCACCCCCCCAACATCACATGACTAAAACACTGAACACCGATCCTGCAGGCACGGCACCAACTCCAACACTGAATCAATATCAAGAAAAACTTTTTTAAAAAATAAGCAAAACCAAGTGACCTGGGAAGTTAAACATAATCTAAGCAAAGACGAGTTTACATCAAGATCTTACAAGATCCAAAATAACCTGAAAACGAGTAGAAACTCTAACAGTCAATCCAAGGACCCAAGGCTTATCTTTTGATTTAAGCCCAACTCTGCTTTTTTATCGAAGTATTACGCAATGAAATTTAATGTAATGTTGCTATTATTTTAACCCCAGTCTTTTTCAGGAAGATCCAACGTCACGTTTTTGGAGCTGGTTTGCAATTTTGTACACTAGCAGTCAAAAGTTTTAGCACACATTTTCTACATTTTCAATATTACATAATCTTCGCAAAAAATTCCAGACACTCAATA
>JAACJT020022690.1:0-32512 GCA_009936485.2 Gymnarchus niloticus | reverse complement strand
CACAGGGACTGCACTTAATTTCGTTGTACCCGTTACAATGACAATAAAGATATTCTGATTCTGATTCTGATTCTAAACACATGTATGTGTGTGAGCAATTGGAAATAACTTTGAAGTGCTTAATTTTTGGATAAACTTTCTAACATTGACATCTTTTCTTCATCATTCTGGGCAGAGTTTACTACAGCAAAAAGGTAATCGACAGATGAGCAGCCGAGCCCAAGGACTGTATTTCACTGGAACTTCCTGTTGTCTTGCAGTGAATGTGACCGTTTCAGGGAAGCAGCACCTACTTGGCCTTTATGACACTGCTGGGCAGGTTGGTCTTCGTCGTCTTTCATGTTTGCATTTTCATAGTGTCTATCCTCAGGTACAATGGCTCTGATGACAAGAAGCTGCAGGACGATGTCAACTGAGAAGCTAACAGCTGTGGCCTGTAGACCTGCTGCGCATATATGCTGTAGCCTTTAATCTTCCTGCTGATATGCTGGCGGCATATGAAACCGCTGGTGATTGGCCAGTTGCCCACGGAACAGCAGTTGCTAATGCAACATTCGCAGGCTGAAAGTTTGGATAGCTTGGTTCCTTGGGGGGGCATCTCACCTTACACGGGTGTGCTCAGAATTGCTGCCAGACTGCTGTGCTCATTGATCACAGATGCATGGAGGGTAGCTTCACAGGAAGTCAGAGGGTGAGCCAGCTTCCCCCAGGACGTGGTAAAGAGCACTGCAACAACACACTTTGGCACGTTTCAGTGGCTCTCCTCTCCCACACATTGTTCTAGTGTTCAAAGCTGATTTCCTGGGTGTGGATGGAGCATTCGAAAGCGGTATGCCGTCTTGCTCTGTTGCCTAGGTCAGGGAGACAAAGAGGTCAGCTGTAGATTTGTGTTTTTGCTTAACCTTTTAGAGTCCTTACTTGGGCAAGAAAAGGTGGGGGCTTTTCTGATATTCCTGAGTCCACACGAAGGAGTTTCAACTAGTTGTCTCATGGCAGATTTGTGTTTCAGTCTCACACTTCAACAGGTTTGAGAGTTAGAAGCACAGCTTATGAAGGAATATCTTGACTCAAAATGAGATATGCAAGGTGTTTGCACAGTATTTTGATACTGAGAGAGAATTATAAACATGATATATTAATGTACATTTGACAGGGGATCTTATCTCTTTGCTTTATAACTTAAAATGAACTTTTTATTTGTTTCAACAGGGACAGATGGCAAAGTTTCTATTTGTCATGCTTTATGATGCTTAAATTTATTTTTTAATTATGCTAAAATAAAAAAAACATACAAAAGCCATGAAAATAAATAACCATCGTTCTTCACCTCCTCAGGTTGTTGTTGTTATTGTTTCCTGACCTGATGGTGGAATATATTGCAGCCTTAGAAAACATTCACAGGCCAGCTTCAGCGTTATGGGCTGCGCAGTATGAAGATCATTTTGAGAGCTGTGCATTTCATCAGCGTGCTGGGTGATATCACCGCTCTGCGGTCACATGGTCAACTGCTTCTCATTCATCCTCTGCTCCCAACCATCTCTCTCAGGAGGACTACAACCAACTGCGACCGCTCTCCTACCCCAACACGGACGTGTTCCTCATATGCTTCTCGGTGGTCAACCCAGCTTCATACCACAACGTCCAGGAGGAGTGGGTGCCCGAGTTGAAGGCCTGCATGCCCCAAGTGCCGTATATCCTTATCGGGACACAGGTGCACGCAGGATGCTTCCTTCTGTTTCACACTTTTAAAAATGGTACCCTTTTGTGGGCACGGTTAATCTGCTGTGCCATAACGCTAACCATGAGGCCCAGGGTTAGTGAGAGGGTGGTGACACCTGCGATGGCAGTTGTGGAAGAGCTATGAATTTGCTGCCATTATTTAACATTAAAGGGGAACACTGGTATATCTATAAAATGTCCCATATGCCTTAGATTGACCTACGAGATGACCCCAAGACTCTTGCCAGGCTTCTTCATCTGAAAGAGAAACCTTTGACCTATGAGCAGGGTCTCAAACTAGCCAGAGAGGTAAGCTGGAAGGAAGTCACCTTTGACTTTACTGACCCATCTCCTGTTGCTTCCCTCCCCTTCCTGTGTATCATATTGGCTCATCTCCTGTTGCTTCCCTCCCCTTCCTGTGTATCATATTGGCTCATCTCCTGTTGCTTCCCTCCCCTTCCTGTGTATCATATCGGCTCATCTCCTGTTGCTTCCCTCCCCTTCCTGTGTATCATATCGGCTCATTTGCTGTTGACTCGTCCTCGTTTTTTCATCTGCAGATTGGAGCCCATTGCTACCTGGAGTGCTCAGCGCTGACCCAGAAGGGATTGAAGGCAGTATTTGATGAGGCCATCTTGACCATATTCAGCCCCAAGAAGCAAAGGAGGGGCTGCCTGAGTTGCTGTACTGTTGTGTAATTACCCCAGTTCAGAGTAAGAGTGGCCTGCTCCACTAGTCTTTTGAGGGTGCTAGCTGCACACTGCCCAGCCCATACTGAGACCATTGAGACCGGCATCCAGCCAGAGCATTTCCTAATTCTGCCCTAATATACACACAATGAAATGCACAATGTCACAGACATACTGGCCAAGAAACACACAGGAGCACAGAATTAAATATAACTGTCCACCCAATGCCGACGGCATGGTACAAGACGCTTTATCCTAGACACGCATATACTCTTACATCAATACACACCCTACCTCAGACAAAAACAAAGGTCAGCTCGCCACCCTACACGCACAAACCCATCTCTGCTACATTCTCGCATTCACAAAGCAGACATACAGCCAGGCAGAAACACTGAGCTACAAACAACCTGCATCCCACTCTCAATCCAGGAAAAGCAAAACAGAGAGTGTTTCATTGAGGATCGTCTGAAACAACTTACCGCCCCTCC
Organism: Gymnarchus niloticus; assembly: GCA_009936485.2. Classification (NCBI taxonomy): domain Eukaryota; kingdom Metazoa; phylum Chordata; class Actinopteri; order Osteoglossiformes; family Gymnarchidae; genus Gymnarchus; species Gymnarchus niloticus. The sequence goes on along the minus strand of JAACJT020022690.1, from coordinate 29,613 downwards.
CCTACCGCAAAGACAGTGAGCTCAAGACTCCAGTGAAGCTATGTGGCCTTGCTTCTACTGCGGGATAATCTCTGTTGTCATTCCGCTCTGGGCTTTCCAGCTTTCGCCCTCAGTCTCTGGTCAATGACCTTAAAACTTCATTATTTTACCATAAAGGGGTTCAAGAGAATGATTACGAGCCATTATGCAGATAAGTTTTAATTAGCATATGAGGAAGTATGACGTCCTTAGGGGGAATCCTTTCTTGGGTTGAATAGTAAGCTTTCTGTAGACCTATGGCCTTAGTTTAATTATCTGAATTTAAATAAACAAACTTCCAAAGAAGCAGCCAGTTAGCCAGTCATCGGAGTACCTGGGAAACAGCTGTGCAATCAATACCTCAGAGCCTGTAAGATGTAGTGAATTACTCAATCACTGTAGTTCATGAAACAGCAACCCTTGACCGGAACTTCTGTGGACTAACCAGTCAGTCAATGGGAGGAGTCCCTGGAGACCACGGAAGACAGGAATGCTGCAAAAAAACGCTTTATAAGTGTCACATTTTACATTTCCACAGTGATTCAGAGTAAATACCTGGCACAGTGGTACAAGATGTAAACTTCCCACAGAATCACACATTTTGACTGCTGGGAAATGGGTAAAGGGAAGAGAGATGACACCATAGGCCACTTTATTTGTACTCAAAGGGGCATGACATTCAACATTACAGAATAAACCCTACAGCTGATACTGAAGGCCATTTCAGCTTGGTCTCCGGTCTCCAAACAGACAGGAATGTGTCAGGTGGATGCAGGCTTGCAAGGTCTTACCTGACAACTCAAACTGTTGCTGTCCTTAGCAGTGTGCTATGTCATCCTGTCGGGAAATAAAGTGTCCACAAAAGTATACCACAGGGAAGAAAACATGTTAAACCTTTCAGAAATCTCTGTGAAGCATACAGGCATCTTTAGACATACCGATTACTGTGTTTTTGGGTACATATACATTTATTCTACTGGTTTATTCTCATATTCAGAATGACTTACCAGTCTTTTCAGGCCAAAGTACTGAATGTACAAATGCCACAGAAGTGTACACTGCAGTAAACTTAAGTTATTTTTATTAAGCTGCTTTAGAAACATATATTTAACAACTATAGTACTTTACTATGTAACACATAAAGCATTCATTGAATTTTTACTGAAGCGATGAATAAGTACCTCATTCAAAGCAGCATTTCCTTTAGGAAAATCAACCATCGACCTTCTGGTCAACAAGTAGCACAACTGCCTTTAACATTTCTGAGATGGCTCCTCTCACGTTTTGTTCACTCCTGAGCCTCAGCCTGCCACAGAGGAGCTTGCCTTCTAGAGCTAGAACAGAAATCCAGGGCTTCCTCCAGCAAGGATCTACTGCCTAACATCCTGTCCACTGGGAACTCATCACTGGAGTTAGCCTGTAAGGCTAAGTGCTAAGTACCTTCTGCATCTCAGCAGTGATGTTGCATTCCATAAGCACAGGAATTAGCCTGGGATTTTAAATGCTAAATTCTGCTCTCTTTTCCTCACCTCCTCTGGGATATTAGGGACCTCTCATGGCATGACTGTTGAGTGGATTTGCATGATTTTGTTTGAAAGAGACCTGGACCTACCGAAGAGTGCCTTAATTAGCCATGGGAATGGCGCCTCATTCGTCTTAATGCCAAGCCAGAGAAGGAAACATGCTGACCTAATGCGTTCCCAAGGTTCACAGAGGCCACAGGAAGGTTAAATGGCCTTCATGTCAGGCAGCTGACTTCCTGAACATTAGTGCCATCATGAACCTTGTTTGTCCGAGCCAGTTCTTTTCACCAAACAGTTCTATGCAACTGTCACTCCATCGTATAATTAATGAGATTTCTTAATAAGGTTCATTGAAATAATGTGAACCTAGTATTATTGTAATAAAAATTCCAATGACTGTCGTCCTGTAAAACATATGACTTTATGGGCTGTATTTGTGATCAGTCTTACAGTTTTATTTTACAGAAGCGGTCCTGCCATGTAAATTTTTTGATACAGGTGGGCTCTTTATTGGTGCCCCATGCCAGTCGTGCCTTGAATGACACACTCAACACAAAAACAGACTTCAGTTTGAAAGTTTTTCTTTTTTCTTTTTTTTCCAGAGGTCTGGTTTATTTTTTCCACTGGCTACTTCACTGCCTATTCTGACAGGCGGTTTTCTAATAATCTGTGAGAAGCCCTCGGTCACCTTTTCTTTTTTAAAATAGTGTTCTTTTTTTCAGTGCAGTACTTCCATCACCTCCTGCATTTGAGAATTTGATCGATGGAGACACTCCCTTGCTATTACAGACAAGCTGTCTCCGCCTATGAGACATAACGACCAAGTTGTTCTAAGGAGTCCAGCATCCAACTGCAGTATCCACGAGCCAGCCATACCCACACTGGAACATTCTTTCCCCACTGGTTCCACTGATGCTCTGAGTACCTCTCCTTCTCTTAACTGCTGTTTTCCTTTTTGTGCTTGAGTTGATTCCTATGCCTGGTGTTTATTCAGCTACATATGCTGGAATCATTAGCTTTGCGATGCAGGATGTTAAGGGTGAATGAACAGCTTTAAATTGAATTCAGGAGGATCCTGCCTGTGTACCACCCTCTTTCATTGTGGTAACAGGAAGAGGAAAGTATCTCCACAGAATAAATTAACTGTTCAAGGGGGTGATCTGCATTATATGTTTTTCCTTAATGCGACCCATGCACTTAAACACATATTATGTAGTTTCTGTGGAAATAAGCCATACTTCATTCTTCCAAAAGAGCCAGTTCAGCCTGGCGATGGGCTCACTATAGCTTAAACTTAACAAGTGTAAATCTGCTTTGTTATATATGTCGGTGCAGCTTCTTCCCGTGTACATGATTCATTTGGTGCAACAATGATATGAGAAGCTTTCACAGCCAGAATCTCCTCTTGTATAAATAGACAAGAGCAATTAAAAATGTAATGTTTTCTCAGTGCCCTTGGCTCTGCATTTTCAACAGCACGTGGGACACACTGAGTCTCTGCACTTTTGCAGCTGTGGGACTTTACCGACAGTGGAAGAAAAATCTGGATCTTTCTTTGAATGGCTAACCAGTGGGGGAAAGGTCAGTGCAGAAGAGTAGGACTGCAGGGCTGGTCAAGAACTGACCTTTTTGGAGGCCAATAGTGTCCATGCAGGACCTCCTTTATCGTACGTCCAGCTGTCAGATTCTACTTCCTCACAGAAAGTGCTACCATTTAGGTCTATGAGGGATAGACTTATGATTGTACCAGTACAATGGCTACATGTATGGAAATGTGATTTGGGACAGCTCACACCATATTTTGAGAACCTTATTTAGATAACAGATAGATGACCATATAACTGCATGAAGTTCTACAAAAATACATTTATAGAAATACTGGTAGCACTAAGTATAGAAATGTTAGTTGCTATTATTGTTACTGATACCATTAGCAATATTAACAGGTCTTCCCAGTTTGTGTGTTCAAATGAGTGAGCTCAGAACAACTCCCCAAATCTCACGGCACTCCAAGAGGACCACAGAATTACGATATTTAAATATATATTTTTCTTTTACTTGCCCAGTTTTATGACAAACAGCAAAGCTAAATAGGTATGTTCACGAGTAATGCTGCTGCTTTATTGCTGTATCTGAGTGCCACAGACTCCGTGAGTATATGAGTAACTGTGAGTACAGTATGTGTATATTAGTAATATTGTTGCTCTGGGTATGCATCTTTCAGAAGCACTGCTGTAGTGACTCCATCTCTGTTAGTAGCATTGCCGCAATGACAATGTGGTTTTAATGTAACAATTCTGTCCCATAACTCTGCATCCACAGGGTGCACATTTTGCTGAGTCTGTGCACTGTTCAGCTGAAACTCCACCACAGCCCTCTCTACCTCCTCAGTACCTTGTCTCCATCTCCATACATCTGCTCTACTGCAGCCAGTCCCATATTGAATCTGCTTAAGTGCTTCACTGTGCGTGTGTCTACGTGCCATTCGAGATTCAACTTTCACTCGTAATTGAGGACCTCTGCATCTGGAGTTAAATAATGGACGGAGTAGCTGAGGCATTCAGGGCCTCAGGATTTGCAAAACATAGCAGTCTGGAAATATTTAAATTTGATAGAGCAATAAAATGTTATTTATAGCATCTGTTTCACACTGGAACTGAAAATATCAGTCGCAACACATGCAGCTGTTTCTACAGTGCAACAGGGACCCCTAGTGTCAATTAAGTGGTCCTCATATACAGATTGTCGGATCACGGAGTTAAAAAATTAAAAAGAAATATGTACATTATATCGGAAGTCAAGAAGTATGTGTTTTGTTTCCATAAACACAAGGTACCCTTTTTTCACATTTCTAAATGAAGTACAATCTTGAGTTGCCATGTTGGCCAGTTTCTCCTTCCTACTCACGATGTCGGACAAGAGTACAGTGTTTGGATATGTTCCCCAAAGGTCTCTTAGCACTGCTGAGATCATGGGTTCATTGGAGTTTAGTGGTGCTGTGATGTTTTGGGGACACACAGCCCAGGTCAAATTATCACAAAGAATAACTGTCCACAGATCATGTTGGTAATACAAGGGAATTGCACATGTAGATGTCAATGGAGCACCATCAATTCACGACGTAAGTCCTTTGAAAGTATAAACAGAAATAGAAGCCAAGAGCTCTTTATACACAGTGTCATACTAAGTAGTTATTTTAGCATCTGACCCAGTAGAACAATCCAGTAACAGGCAGGGGATTTTGTTACCATGGGTAACAGTTCTCTGTGTTTATAGCGCAGCACTGGCTGCCCTTTACTGTATGATTGAAATGTTGCATGTGACCACATATTATGTGAAAGGGACTTATTACTGACCTTTTGGAACTAAAGGGCCAACTAACCCAAATCAGAAAGGCAACAGTGTCTCATTGAATATAATAAAAAATAGTTTGATATGAGTTTTTGTTTATGAAATGTGTATTTAATACATTCAGTCATGTAGCCATTGCTAAAAATATAAGGCCATGTATAAAAAATATAGGTTATGTATCACCATTTCATATTTCACTTAAGCAGGGGTGTTTAAACCTTTTCAAAGAGGGTCAAATTGACTTTGAAAAAGAGGGCCAATTGCTTTAAAAACACATCCATCATGATAAACAAGATAATTATGACATTTTATGACCAAAGACATCACTAAATGTGTATACTGCCCCCTGTGGCCTGGAGTACTTCTGTTGTGGGCAAATGTTTTTGTGTTGGAAGATTTTTTTCATGTTGTACACATTTGGGTAAGTATGAATGTATTTTACTAGAGAAGCTGCAGGCCATTGCTGGCGAGCCAGATTTTGGACATGCCTGCTCCTAAGGATGTATATCTTTTAGTACAAAATGTGAAAGCGAAAGCTCTTACAACAGCATTGATAGCTACATGATATCTTCTATTAATTTTTAGTGAAAGATCTCTTGGTTTTCCTGAGAAGAATATGTAATAACTGAGTTTTATAGATTTAACAGGGCTATTCTGGGAAAGTTGCACCCCAGAGGTGTGCAGTGCTTTTTTAACAATAACTTCTATTATGCATACTTTCCATAGGTTCTCAGCTATAATATCACTGGCTCTGCCAGCTCCCATCAAATGGGTAACACGTTTAGAGAGTTCTGAGAGAAAGCTAGGATAGACTACTCCTTCTTCCAGAGGTAAGCTTTGCAAAACTTTCTGAATAAGCAGTTAGAGATTTAAGTGATTAAGAAAGCCTGAGCAGTAGTAAATAAGCAGCACATCTTGTAACCCTCTGGAATGGAATTACAATCAGTAGCCACTTTATTAGGTACCTCTATGTAGAATTATTGGTTGGGCATTCATTTTCTACAGAACAGCTTCAGTGGTTGATGAAGTGTGCATCTGGAGATGCCTTTCTGCATGCAACTATTGTTATGAACTGTTGCATTTTTTGCAGTTGTCCTAGTTATTCTAATGCTTAACTGCACAGTAACTGGACTTCTCAGGGGCAAAGCCAGAATGAGTTTCTTTCATACTGCCATGTGGCCAATAATTAGAGGCACTATTTTAGAAGTGTCCCAAACCATCACGGTGTTTCATATAGATTTAGGTACTAGAGGTGATAGCTCTTCAGCATATGAAGAACAGAAAACATGGTGGCAATTTCATGTTTTAAAGAGGTACTCTTGTTTTATTAACATATCTGCAACTTTATTAGCATTGTACCAGTTGTTAATTTAGGCAGCAGTTGTTAACAATTATGTGGCAGTTATTAATTCATTGTGATAAATAATGTGTAATCTACAATATAGTGACTGTGGGTTGGATTAGTTATCAGGACATTACCAGCTCCAGTGCAATTAGTTTGGTACGAAATCTGCTTTAATTATATAGTCATTTATCTTCTAAGCACTGAGCCTGGGTAGAGTTGCAAGGTAAAAGTGTCTGGATCCTATTCCAGGCAGCATATAGCACAAGGCTAGAGTGCACACTGGACAGGATGCCAATCCATCACAGGCCACACACACGCGCATTTGTATTTCTGACCTTGTGGGGACCTTCTATTCATTTCTATAGGCCTAACCCTAATCCTAACTATGACAACCCTAATCCTTACCCAGCCCTAACCTTAACTATAAGTAACACAACAAAATACAAGACTTTTGGCTCTTTGGGTTTTTTGATTGTATTCACAGATTCTTATAAAATCGAGCTTTCCCTTGTAGGGACACGACAAATGTTCCCACAAGGTCAAAATGTCAGGTTTTTATTACCCCCTGGGGACATTTAGTCCCCACAATGTAATATAAGCATGACACACACATATATACACACACACTACAGTCAATTAAAAGTCAGCTTGGCCGTATTGGATTGTGTGAACAAACTGGATTACCCAGTGGAAATATGTGAGACATGGGGAGAACATTCAAACTACATACATGCACACACAGAGCAGAGGCAGGATTCAAATCCACAGCTTTGGAGGTGTGAGGTAGTTGTAGCAGGCTGAGTAACCCTACGTCTCCCTAATTATAGTCAGAAGTAATCTAAACACAAGTCAGTGCTACTTATGTATAATATCTAGCAGTTCTACACTCTTTCTCCAGTTAGTGCGTTTTTTTTCCTAGCCAAGGTGTAGACCTATACCAAACTTCACGCCTGGTGGGTGGAGATTCCGGTACAGTAACTTCACCAAGTTCACAGCGGCGTTCCCACAGAATTTTGTTTATTGTTCTTTGCTAACCTTCGCACACGAAGTGGCAGGCAGAACGAAACGTACTTCCGTATTTCCCGTAAGTACACGGTGCACGGAATACCGGCACGGGGACCACATTTGATTCCGTTTGAAAGGCACGCTTGGAAACTATAGCCAACTTTGTTCTTTATGTGATATGCGTAATTTAAAAGAAGAGAAAGCTGAATAGAAATGTGCATTAACTTGGTTGGAAACAAGATTAATTCACTCCGATTTTAAACGTACTGTTTTATGTTCAGTATTTTCAAAATAAATATTTTTAACTATTTACGCTTGAATCGATTTCGTTTAACAAACCGAAGGATGAAATAATAGTATCCTTGTATAAATGATTAAAACGCGATGGATGCTGCGCATGTTGATGTTTGCCAGCTGATTTGACAGATAGGGCGAGTAACAGGGAAACACGTGTGCAGTTACAATGTAACAGATCAACGTCAGCGTGTAAATGCCACTCACAGGATAAACCTATAATCACATTTCTGATACTGCATTACTCTTTCATTCCGCAGAGAATGAATTGATTTGTAGTTTTAAGTTTGTATAATTCAGCTGTATTACTGTCAACGCTACAAATGTAGGGGGTAATAGTCCTATAGTAGGTTTGTAAGGCACTTTCTATTGATAAATAACTGTGGCCGAACAGGCAGGGAAGGTCATTGTAACAGGTGTGGGTGTTCTGTGTGCAATGTGAGTCATTAAATTCCAGAGCTTGAATCCTTCCCTTCAGGACCTGGAAGTGGGACCAGGTGAGAGAGCAGAAGGAAAGACACAAAAAAAAATAATAATCAGTGCTGCCTGTTGCACCAAATTCAGTTAACACACTATTCTTTAATTTTTGTATTTTTTAACATTGATTTGTTCTGTGTAGCACATGTTAGATGGACACATGCAAATTTGATTTTAGATAAACTGCATATTTGCCATATAAAGTGAAGCCACTGTCTCATGTGTGAATTTTCAGGTAATGGAGTACAACCCATACTGCAAAAGAAGTTAGGCTGACACTTGTAGCTTCATGTAATAGCTGAGATTTATTCCTCAGGCTTCTGGTACTCTGTTTCTTCATGTCCTAAATAAACACCGAGTTATGTTACTCTTAGCTTGAGGATTTTTACCAAATTCAATAACAAGCTTATTTAGTGGTTTTCTTCTGCTTATGGGGAGCAAACCCAATGTTTGTGATGGTGGGGGTGTGGCTCTGGATTGTGCCAGCACAGGTTGCACTGCCTCAGGATAGCCCGGCTACTGTGAGATCTTAGGCTCTCCTCATTGGTGCACTGGAATGGTCAAGCTATTAGTGCCAAATGCCCACTGAGATACAGCAGGCACACTGATACATGCCAACAGAATATATTATGCCAAATGTGGTAACATTATTGTGTATACCATTATTTGAAGCTGGAAAAGTGTATGCACAGTGTTTTGTTATAGAGACAACGTTGATTTATGTGATACACACAGAAGTGCCTACTTACACAGAGAAGTTATATACTGACATACAGCATACACCCAGATGCACAGTTGCAATTCCATAAACACATAGTGTAATTAATCAAATGTAAATAAAGAGCACAGGTAGCTGCTTACACATGAGCGGAGACTCGTGTAGTGTGGTTACGCCACATTTTAGCCTATGCTCTCCAGCTCACGATGTCAGACCTCACAAAGAGCAGGTTAACCACTGACATCTGAATGACCCTGAACATCAAGGAGGGACACCTATCAACCAATGGGAAAAGACTCCACAGCACAGGGGTCATATGAAGTCATGCAAACTGGAGTCCTAGGGTAAACATTGAACTTGCAGTTGTGGTGAATTGGTTAACGGGTTAGACAACTTGTGTAATGTGATCATGTCTATGAATCAGATAATTAGCCTTAACTGCATTGGTCAGTATCCTGTTGAAATTGTATACTGTCATCTTTTGAAAATGCATCTGCCACACTTATAAGTAATTTCCATTTTTCACCATAGATATAATTACCCTAAGTCATACTCTGCTGCATTCTTTAATCCAGTGCTTTGGCTGGACATCTGACCCATGATTTTGGTCAGTATGGATGTCTTGGAAGACTTTTGTTACATTGAATTAGAGCAGTGACACTCGGGCCTGTTTGGGCACAGGCTAAATAGCTCTGATAAGTCTTCATAAAGACCACCCACATGAAATGTCTGTCCACATACAACGAGTGGTCTGCAGGAGTTCAGGAGAGTCCCTTTATTTCTGTGTCCCTTCTCACCTGTTTGTGACCCTGGTGACCTATCTTTGCATTTTCCATTTCTGAAATACGACCAGTGTCTCCGTCAAGGAATAAAAGTTGTTTCCTCTCATTGCCAGTTCGAACCTGCTCCATGACACGCAATGGAAAAATGAATCACAGCATGGCAACTCCAATGGAAATTAACTATTTCAAAGTCTTTGAGTGTGGGTTTTACTAAGTTGTCTATTTATACAGTTGTCCCAAATTAGTTCAAGTTAATTTCCTACTAGAAGCATCCAAATTTCACCTACAGTATGGCTGCCCTAATATGATCACAATATTCAATTCAATTCAATTTTATTTATATAGCGCTTTTAACACAAAGCGCTTTACATAGTCCCGGGCCCACAGTCCCCAGAGAGTAAGCCAAAGGCGATAGTGGCAAGGAAAAACTCCCTCAAGAGGAAGAAACCTTGGGAGGAGCCAGACTCAAAGGGGAAGCCTGTCCTCCTCAGGCCAGGAGGACCCAATAACATATAACTGGGCCCACTGTGGTACCAATATGTGGTACATGACATTAATCTCATGATATAACACTGCATGAGATGACAGAATGCTATCATGTTATGTTGCCACATCAAGCCTTCATACGATGGTTCTTCACTATGCCATAGCAGTACTCCATCACATCAGTTCATAACATAAACCTGTATGCTACCTTCTGCCAATACTTTCCATTAAATTATTCAAAACTGAAAAACACTTGTACTGTCAGTGTCATGATAGTTTTCCCGGTGTGTCAATTTAGTTTATTTGTCAGAACAAAGAAATTCAATATGATATATAGTACTTGATCACCAGATATTCCTTTTCAAACAGCATTGAACGGGCCAAAGCCAATGTATGTAACTGTTATTAAAATTACATTAATATACAAGCCTGTTTTTGGCAAGCCATTATATGACATCCCTCATAGTGCTAAGCCATTCTATATTGAGTCTCTGACTAATGTGCCAATGTGCATGACAAACGAACAGTTATTAGGCCCTTTAACCGATCTGTGAAGGCCAGGGACCAGCAGGCTCATTTACACTGATTCCACAGTGGGCCCACTTATATGTTATTGGGTCTCCCGTTTGAGTGCTCTCAAAGATTCCCTGCATTTGTCCACATGTGCTTCAGACCCAACCGACACACTTACCCCAACGTGGCCTCTGCTGTGCCTTGATCAGACCTCTTGTTTCGCTGATCTGCAGCAGATACACAACTGTAATTATTATAAATTGGTATCAGGTTATTTGTCATTAATAAGAGTGTTTACTAGTCATTGGTTTGGGTATGTGAGAGTCTTTCAGAAGACAAATGGGAATAGTGGGTGAGGTTAACATGTATTGTTAGCCATTACATTGTTTAACACTCAGACATTGTAAAATATGTGCAGTGAGTTTTCATAGGATATTCATTACAGTACCACCAACCATGTGTCATTTTACCCATCAATAGATCATCCATGAAGTAAGTATCTTCATCTCTAGGGTCATCCTGCACAGTCCTGCACAATAATGGACTAAATGTATACTGAACCCCACCCTAATTTTGACCCTCTACAGTTCCCATAGCTTTTTCATTGAGGCCGTTCAAGGCTCCCTAACATGTCACAGGGTTTGGTTGTAATTGATTTGCATTAGTTTAAATGGTAAACGGTCTAATTTGTTAGACATATCACTTTTGGTCTGACTCAATACCTCTATGTCCTTATAACTCAGAATATTTGGGAAGTTGAACAATCAGAAGGAACACACAATGACCATAGTGCTGTTTGGGAATGTTAAGCCAATTTTTAAAATGCTGAGTGGGTCAAGGATAATCAGGGGAAAACCTGAATGGTGAATCTTTTCCCAGACCAAGAGGAGTGCGATTACCATTGGGGGGGAGGGGGTGCGACTGCCAAACTTTTCAGGAACTGAGGATGGAATGTGTATAATGGGAACCATGGCTGCTCAGTGTATAATAGTATTGTAATCATGCATGTTTGTTTGTCCGTGTGTGTGTACCACAGGGAAATGCTGCAGATTTACGTGGCTGATGTGTTGAACACTACTTGAAAGTCTCATGTGACCCCGTGTCCCCTTTCCTCTTCACAGATCTGCCATGTTGGTGTTTCCTGTGTGAAACAAGGCAGCATGGCATCCAGTGATGGCTCAAAGGACCCCCCTGAGGAAGAAGGATCCATCTCGCTGGACATCGACAACGTCCACCTTCTGCTACAGAGTTGGTCACTCTTCCATCTCAGCTGTCTCTATCAGTGATGGTTGGCTATTAACAAAGAGGCTAACAAGAAGTTTTATATGCTACCCAAGTCTCCAACAAGCACACTATGTTACCTTTCTTTAGTAAAAGCTGTAATTTATGCCATTAGCATTTATTATCTTGAAATATTTGTATTAGCTCTTTGTTCTCACAAACAGTGCTGAGTCTTAAGTCCACTGGCTTCTTTGTGAGCTGTAGTGATTGAGAAAATTTGGACATTCTTTAGCCTATTGTATTGTTTTCTGGTTTGTATGTGAAAGTATGACTCTGTTTCTGACTTGCTTTACTCAGATGGATCAGTTACAGTTGTTTTAATACGGTGACTACTCACTATGTTTTAATGTGGACTTGCCCAGTCCCGTCAGCAATCAAGATGCTTGCCCTAACAGCATCACCTGCGGTATGAGAATTGTGAAGTACTACTAGTGTGGACTAGGAGCTTTAACTGTGTCTCTGGTGGAGGGGAGTAGCTTTGAGCGGGAGCAGAATTGGGAGAACTCCAGGTCCACATACCCTTTCTGTTTTGCCTCCTTATTTGAACATCTGCCTGTCACTTGCGGTCTGACGATAGAGAGCCATACCAGAGGGCACGTTTACACTTTCTTTCAGTTTGTAACTTCCGGGTCTTGATGAATTCGGTGTAGGGGCTGGGTGGTCAGCTGCATGTATGCAAGCACGGGTCCCCTTCGATCTCAAACACCAGCCAGGGGCAGCAGTCAGTTTTGTGTGGGCAAAACTTCAGACCCTCCTTTGGAAAATTACTAATTTATCTTGTACGGTGGTAAAGTTAGCAAAGTTGTAATGGTAAAATGTGTAGTGGACGTGTGTAAATGTGAATTATGTAGCAGTAGCACGTGTAGGGTTTATGGTGTGGCTGTAAACTATTAGAGGTAAACATGCAATTATAAAGACCGTCACAGAACACAGTGTAACATTAAACGGTGCAGCTGTGAAGTTTGCTGAGGTAAAGTGTATGGCTGTAAATGGTGTGATGGAAATGGGTGCAGTACACACAGGACACTTTCCCGAATACCAATATCCAGTCTAACTGGTGTTAAGCATGCCAGTTCAAACCATTTTATTTACTAGATTTACATCTCAAAGGGCTTAAGCCTATTGGAGCTGATGTGCAGCTTTCGTTTTCAAGTCAGCAGTGACATATTGGGACTGATGTTCAATCCTAACATGTTTGGTGTGTGCAAAATTGGTGAAAATGTGAAAAAAGAAGGGATTCTGGTGCTCACGGTCAACAACATAATGCACTAGTGTTCTGATCTTTCTGTAACATTTGTATATATATATAGAGTACAGTATATAACAGAGTGGAGCTTGGCTGTATTGTACATATTAACTTGATCTGAATAAGGGAGAAATATTGTTTCTTGCTAAGTAAGAGGTTGGTATTGAGCCCACCTGAAAGGGAAAACACCCTGAGGAGCTTTATTTACCAGGGTGTAGGAAGTCTTCCACCCGTATTTGTGTGTACGGCACTGAAAGTTAAGTTTTTACCGTGTTGTGTAAGGTATTGTAAGGCTCACGTTCCAGTGCTAGCGAGTGCTTGTTACTGGTCCCTCATTGGACACTCAGCCTAGCTGGACTTATGCCCAGGTTGCCTCCTCAACAGCTGTATGGTTGTGTTGTACTTTAAATCTAAATGTAAGGTGATCTTCAACAGATTCCCCAGGAGCCTCACACAAAGATGCAGTTCCTCAAAGGCATTGGGCCTAAAAATGAGCAAACTGCTCTGCAATGACAGCAAACTGATACTCTTACTTTGTTCTTTTGGTTTTGTATGACTACAACGAGAATGACGTGTAAGATTTGCTTCCGACGAGATGGCGAACAGATCCATTTCTGGGACTTAAACAAACCGAAGAAAACAAGAGAGCTGTTTTGGCTTTAAAATGGAGGGGACCACAAGGATGCAAAATGGACATTTAATTATGGGAAATTTGGCAATGTCTGGGCTGTCTGGGGAAAGAGAGAAAACAGAAGACTGGTTTATAACATTAAGGCAGCTGGTGAATGGGGGGGCTCATTACTTGAGTGTGTTCTGCTCCCAGACATCCATGCCCCCTTTCCCCGGCTTGTAATGACAGGCGTCATGGTATAAACAACTTGTAGAGGTTACATATCAGGTTCTGATCTGTATGGCATCAATCAATGAGCATTGTTCTGTCACACCCTGACATTTGACACTCCTTTACAGGTGTCAAGATGAACGTGCAGTCAGAAATGTACGCTCTCCCGGCTTTCAAATAGCAATCATGTGTCAATGATATCATCAGCTGTAATGGACCCTGTAATTTCACATTTCTTGTGAGTGTATTTGTTGCCCATAAGTAGGAATCGTCCAAGGTTTAAGGAGTAATCTCGTCTACACGAATGATTATCATTACACTGTCGTTATATAAACAACAGCATATCTCAGCTGACGAGATCAGTTCTTCAAGAATGTGAATTTATTTCTGGGTGTTAGTGAAAGAGTGCGGTAAGGATTTCACAGGGACGGGGGGATGTCAGCAAACGTAAACAACTGTATAACTTTTCCTTTTGGCAGTTGCCATCCGTCATTAGACAAAGCTGTGTTGAGTCAGTGCTGATTGAGAGTGAGGGATCACAGCCACCAATAGTGTGGTGGCATGGCGGTTTTCGAGACTCTGCTAAACCAGGTTGGCGGGATAAAAGGTCAGATGAGAACAGGAGGAAGGAAGTAACTTCAGCATGGTCAGGGTACATCAGCAAGAGTTCACTACACCATTTTAACACCATTCTCTGCAATGCCAGGTTCTAAAATAAGTCCAGGATTAGCCATCATATTCAGCACACTTTTTCATTGGAAACTGAGCGTTAACTTGAGCTGTTGGCAGTGCTGGCTGTTAACTGAATCGTTTTGGGTCAGACATTGATTTCAAGAGTTTTTAAGTTCACTGATGACAGAATCAGAGTTCTCTGTTCAGCAGCGTAGTTCCTTATCCACAAACAGCATGGCATTGTTGTCGTCAAGCTGTTTTGTCTCTAAGAGATCGAGGGACTGGCTCTGCTGACCTCACTGACATGCCTTTCATGGCTCTGGAGTAGCTTCTGGACCGAGTAGGGGGTCAGGGTTTTGGATTTCATGGGAGGATGGGCTGGTGGGTTGGTGGGTCGGCCTGTGCCAGGCTTACTAGCAGCTGCAGACCAGGCAGTCACGTGCTGAACTTCCAGAAGTTTAAAAGGCCGTGATTGGTTTTTTCCTTATAGTCTCAGATTCGGTAAAAAACAGTATAGGTTGTGTAGGAGGTCCATTCTCAGGTTTTTTATTGTTCTGCAGATGCCATTTCAACTGTGTCAGCAGTGCCACTTCTGATGACCTGCCTATTTTTTAGACAAAAAACATCTCTCTCTCATTGCCCGCATTCACATTTTCTTTTACTCCTAAATTAATAAAATGGATCCTGATAGAAAAATAGCAGTGCTAGTACTGTATCCAGCTTGTGAAATAGAAGCTGTAATGCTGAATCACTCTGCAGGATCCTCTCCTGTGTGATCATGCTCACTCGGTACTTTTACCCAACCGATGCTCAGTACCTGATACAATGGCAAGGATTCCCCTGCGGTTAAATATTGCGGGTAGTAGAATGACACCCTGGCCTTACCAGTTTAACAGTAAGTCTATTGTGTTGGTGGAAAAAACAAAGATCTCTGTAGTTACCCTCACACACACACACAGGCACGCGCGCGCACACACACACACAGACAGATGTGCACCAACATACCTGAAGTTTGCTTTTGTTGCTTGGCTGTCCTGCTTTTGTAAACCCTTCATATCTTCCCGATGAGTAATATAAACAAATACAGACTTGTTGCTACTTTCTATCTGTTAGCTTTTTGTCAGTGGAGCTGCCAAAACCCCATTTAAGCAGTGGATCCAACAGCTTTTTAGATACATTGCTCTCATGAAAGTTTTTTCCTAAAGAAGTTTTTTTTTTTTCTTTTCTTCTCAGGGCTGTGTTCGGCTGAATCAGAGGATTTATTACCTTTGATGCCTTACGGTTTCAAGGCACTTCTTTCCGCCGGGACCTGGGTGAAATAGCTCTTTGGATATAGTGTCCCTTTGGAATCAGGGTTGGATAGTCCTGTAACACAGCTCAATCTGTTCTTTAGACACTGTGACCCTCCAGGATAAGCACAGGGTAGCTAAAATGTGAGTGGGGGGGGCATTATTCCACAGTGGCATTTCAGAATCCCTTTCCCCCTTGCTTGGGCCCCGTTAGCTGTCACACATTTGATGCCCATCCTTCCCTTTAGTGTTAAACTGTGATCAGAGCCATAGGCTGTGGCAACTGCTGGTAGAGACCTGAGATCGCCTTCACGGCTGGGGAGCTAAAAGGACGTGATGGGAGCCACTTTGCAGCCCAGGTCACTCTCTGCTATGCCTCAGGCAGCACTTACTGAGAATGGAAGGTAGTTGTGGGGTTGTGGCACAGCTGTTTCACAGGTCAGCTGACTGTGTCTGGTGTGACAGCAGTGAGTGGGTTGCCAGACGCAGCTTTGTGGAGGAGCCGTTTCCCTGTTTTTCTGAGTGCTGGCCTATGAATGATGTTTACAGAGTCAATACATCTCACTTTGCTGACCATAAAATGCATTTCGGACAACCGCTCAGACTTGACTGTGATAGATCACATGCTTCTATTGACTGAATTAACATTGTTTGAACAGCTTGAAAATTAAACTTCATCGTGTGAGGGAAATGCTGTCAGGATCGACTTTATTGAATGTCAGTTCAAATACAGAAAGGCGGTGGGGATGTGTTTAATTATGCAGAAGGTACAGGAACATAATGTTTTGGCTGTTTACTGTTGCAAAGTCAGTATGTTTAAGTTGTATCAATTTATTCTTGTACAGTGAGAGGTGGTTTAGCCAGAGCCGGAAAATGAGGGTACGTCTTCAAAGTGACTTGTAAATCGTTTAGTGCTCTAAGCAATCGAAGTGTGGTTAGACATGGTGATTGCCTCTAATTATCACCTGAGGTTCTTGATCTTCGTCCAAGCCAGATAAAATCTGATGATGCTGTGAAGCCTACCAAGCATTGACAAGTTATGCTGGATTTTCAGCTGTATTTTTTTATATGAAGGAGAAATTAAAGGCCTTGTAGAGCCGATAACTCAGAAACATCCACTGTCAGTCAGATAAGTTGCAGCCACACAAAAAACCTTAAAATTCATTTTAGAGAAATACATTTCAAATGAAATGCTTTGCTCAAGGGTACTATATCAGGGTTTGTCCTGGGATGTGAATCTGTAGTGGGTTTGGTCACAAATCAGTTCACCAAATTACTTTTCTGCATGCTGATTACAAAAATTCCCCCATGAGCCCATTCATCAAATTGGTTGGTTTGAACTCTTTTAAATAATTTCAGATCTGAGCATAACTGTGCCTCTTTCATACCCATAATCCATCACCAAACCACTGTGGTATACATGCCACTTCTGTACTTTAATTCTACTAATGTTTGCTTTTTTGCAGTGGAGCAGCAACAGATTCAGAAGAGGACCTTCACCAACTGGATCAATGCTCAGCTTTCAAAGGTACATCTCGAGGGATCTTTCCTGACCCACAACAGCAGGTCCTCCACTGTAATTCATACATCACTCCTACATTTTCCTGAATCAGAAAGCTCGGAGTATGAGAAGAGAGTATAGGCTGCCTGTGATGCCAGTTCCTCATAGGGCAGGTATGTGTGTTTAAGCCATGCTGTATGTCTTTGAATCCTGGGGGGATTCCAGTGTAATTCTAGAAATGTAAGGTCAGAGTCCACTATATTAACTTACGTTCATCTCCCCTACAACTGCATATCCAGTATAGGATTATGGTCAGCCAGGTTCTTGTCTCAGGAAGCACAGAGCATAAGGCAGGGGCCCCTTTGAGCAGGATGCCAGTTTATCTGTTACCATAAAACTTCTGAGACACTGGGGTGCCTAATCACATGTTTTTGTACTTTGGGAAGACACTGAGCCAGGATTCTCAATCTCCAAACATAGTGGATTCGAACCCGAAACTTGAGAGTTTTCAGGCTACAACATTATTCATTTAGCCACAGCACCATCCACTATGTTGACAGTCTGAGTTAGTGTTTTTAGCTTTGGCACCTCCATCCTGACTTAAGTTCATGTTAGTAGAGGATCATAACATCCAGAGGCTGGTTTAATTGAGCCTAAGCGTGGTTAAAGGAACACTTGGTTAACTGACCGGCAGCACTAAAGCTGAACACTTGGTCAAGTGCCCTGCAGCGCTGAAGCATTGAGTTCAATACAACCTATCTGCAGTCTCTGGGTTGCCACGAAGTGTCTGTATTTCTTGGTGTGTGTCTGCTAGCCGTTTTCTTATTTTCGAGCTTTGTTAATTGGGGGTAGGGATGAGTAATGACATTAAAGTAGGAGTCAATTGGAAGTCCTCACCAAAGCTGGAATGTAAATGTGAGTGTTTATGTGTGGATTTGTTCCTCTCAGCTAGCGCAGGGCCTGTGGGTGCATGTCTCCAGGTGCTGTAGTATTTTTAAACAACGGGAATCAGAGCACATGGCTGGAGAGCCATGGGAGCAACCTCCCCAGGCCAAAACAATGGTACTGATTAGGTCCTGTTCCAGACAAGCTGGCAAGCTGGTATTAATTAATTAAAAAATATCAGTGTGGCCTTTTACTTTTGTTCATTGTTGAACAGATACCATTTTGTTGCGTCACTTGAATAGTCGTTAAAATTCTCCAAAATTAAAAGTGGCCAGCTTTGCTTTCAGTCTTTGTGTTTTGGTTCTTGTTTTTCTTCTTCACTAAGAAAAACAAGTGTGGAGACTTTTACGTTTTTTCTCCATTGTTTCACACATTTGCTATGCAGGTTTGATTTACTGTTGTAATACATATGCTGCAGTTTAACAGCCAAACAGAGTTTTGTACCACCCCATGTGTTTCGACTGTGATGATGCCCTCTGGGGTGAGTCTTAGAGGCTGTTTCTGCCCCCCAGCGGAGCCCACCTTCCGTGGTCCAGGACCTCTTCACGGACCTCTGTGACGGGACGCGGCTATTAGACCTACTGGAAGTTATGAGTGGCCAGCGTATGGTGAGTAGGGTGTTCAGCACAATAAAGCTTTCGATCTATTGAGGCTGCTAATCCCATCGTCTCTGTTACAGAAACGCGAGAAAGGCAGAGGCATCTTCAAGCATAGGGGCAACATTGAGAGGGCCCTGAACTTCTTAAAGAATAAATCGGTTGGTACTTGGGCGTGACAGAGCTGGTAGGGGTGTGGCAGATTGGACAGTGTGGATGTGATTAGGCCTTAGATGGCCAAACAGAGAAAGTGGGAAGTGGGGGGCAGTGTGAATGAGAGGGGTGTCTTAGATGTGGGGAGTGTTAGAAGGGGAGGACTTGTGGTCAGAGCAGGTGAGCTCTGATGGTTGACTGGGAGTGTAGCTAATACCAAAGTCATGATTCTGTTTGAAATGGACTCATGACTGAGGACAAGGCCTGTGTGAGAATTTTACATACACTGCAGTGTTTCGTAAGCACTGGTCATGCTCCTGGTCATAGTACCCTGACAGCGAACCAAGCTGCGCTCCTGCCATACCGTACGCATGATGTCGGTATCTTTTCACGCAGATCAAGCTGGTGAACGTCAACATTCCTGATATTATTGATGGCAGGCCTTCCATCATTCTGGGCTTGGTGTGGACCATCATCTTGCATTGTCATGTGAGTGGATCTGCTTAGGAGCAGAGCAATTCATGGTTCTGCTGACAGTTTTACTAAATAATTAGGGTATACCAATAGGGATATTTGTAGTAGTCAGTAAGTCTGCTGATAACATCATCAAGGATTTACTCGCTCACACTTTTCTTTTTGAGGAAATTTCTGTTTTCGGTAGCTTGGGCTAGATCATAATATATGAATACACTGGCTACATTAATATAGAGCTGCTGTTTTATGATTTTGTCCAAAACAGTATACCCTTTGTTTAATTTTAGTGAGACTTTTAGATGGAATCTTACCATTTGTATAAATTTGACTTTTAAAATTTGACATTTTATATTGGAAATTGGAATGAAATACAGTAGAATTGTATTTCAGTGATGGTGTTTGTCAGATATTTACTCTAAATGTAGCCTGTCGATTCACTATTTCTTAACCAAAATTTTTAGATGTGTGGGCTATCATTACTAATTAGCATAATTCATTCACTGCTAAATTGTGATGCCCTTTTAGATTCTGCTGTTCCAGAACAATATGTACTGATTGCACACCATGTTTTGTAATGCACTGTGGGACACCAGGAGCAGACTGTTAAATGTTTTATACTGAGAACTGAATCACTGCTGCAAAATGATTGACTTCATAATTAGTGTGCTATGCATTAATTAGGGGGCCATTTTGAGCATGGTCCAAGCCTTTTCTATGACAGTAGTGTTTGTAATATTTAAGCAATAGTACTTTTTGAGAGTGCATTCTTGGGGACTGCTGGATCTTTAATAATTTTTCAGATATAACATTGAGCAGTATAGTTACGCATTTAAAATGAGTAAACAGGCTTATATCATCATGATACTGCCGTGTAACTTTTTAAATGTGTATCGGTAGTTCAGATAGTGATTAAGGCGAAGTAACCACAGTGTGTTCATTGACTGGCATTATGCTGTGGAGCCCAGATCGAGGAACTGGCGAGTTCACTGTCCCTGGGTTCACACCAAGCCTCTCTGGAGTCGCTGGCCAACCTGGAGTCCTCCTCAGAGTCCAGGACCCCTCTGACCTACAAATGCGGCTCCCGCCTGCACACACACTTCCGTGTCTCAGCCAAGAAGGCTCTGCTCCTGTGGGTCCGAGAGCAGTGTCGCAGGTACGCACACAATCTGGCTCTGTGTCAATTATCTAACCAGCATAGTATGACCTAGTATGACATTGTTGCCAGTATTCAATACTTAAGTAATGAGTAACCTAGTATGAGAACCAGTGTAGTATGGCAGAGTTCCTGAGTATTCAGTATGCCTGCATGACCAGTATCTAATTGGGTAATATGCTTGGGGTACTACTGTTTAGCGGCTAGTTAGCCATTGGCATTCCATAACCTAGGAACATCATGTCCTCTCCCAATTACACAGAGCGGGCTGCACCGTCAGCGTTAAAGACTTCAGCTCCAGCTGGCAGACAGGCATAGTGTTCCTAGCCATTCTGCAAGCACTGAGGCCTGGCCTGGTGGACCTGTCCAAGGCCACCTCCAGGACAAACCAACAGAACCTGGAGGAGGCTTTCCGGACCGCTGAACAGGAGTTCCATATTCCCAGGCTGCTGGAACCCGGGGGTGAGCAAGTTGCACCGTCCGGATCATGCGCGTTGGACCTAAGGAAGAAGTGTGCCATTAGCCGGAGCATGAGGAGGTGCCTGGTATTTGCCAGACCACTGAAAGGTTGTTAATGTTCCTGCTGATGATTTCTGTTTACCTTCACAGATGTTGACATCAGAGAACCAGATGAGAAGTCCATCATGACCTACGTGGCTCAGTTCCTACAGTATTCCAAAGACCTGCCTGTGGATGACGAGGAGCTCATGGTGAGTCTGTCCTCTGGGGATGGCGATGGCTGCAAAGACGTTATCTATACCAAATGAGTAACTGCCATCTTGACTTTCATTCCTGTTATTTCCCTTCTGTTTCTGTTGGTCTTGGTTATTGACTGCAGAATCCTGATCCTTCTCTCCCTCAGCGCCTTTCTCCTGTCCTCCTTCCCTCCTATTTCCTACCTGCCAGGGCTACCTCCCCTCTCTGCCAGGTACACTGCAGCATTCCCTTGGCACTTCCAGCATCTCCAAACTGACCAGAAGTGTCACATTTGTATCCCACTACCCTGGCACCTCACTTTATAAACCCACAAATTACAATCTATTACTTTATGTTCTTAAAGTAGTAAATATGTGACCAAGTGCCAGATTATAACTGTTAATTTCATTGTAATGAATTTTAATGATCTGTACTTTACATTAGAAAAATTAAAAGCATTCTACACACATTGTCAGCTTACTGATTTTTTCACTGTGAAAATTTGATATTAAAAAGGATGCATGCTGCTGGTTGTGCATTGACCAGTGGCTATTTATGTGCAGAGTTGACCTCTATAATTTGGGTGCCAGGGTGTGGCAGACTGAATGCAATGTGGTTATTAACTTTGACCCAAAAGTTAAAAAGACTTCCATCAGATATTTATCTGAATTGCCCTATTTACAATATATTTATTGTGCGAGACTTGCTTCAGGCAAAAAGGTGACCAGAACTGTAGCTGGTTTGGCAATGGCACAAAGGGAAGCACACCAGCACCAAAAAAACAGTATGTGCTTTGGGCTCCAGAAAGGGTGTGGATGCAGGGTCGGGGAGTGTTTTTTGGGAGCAAAACAACACTCAGTTGTATAATGATTAGTAACAGGACACAGGTGAACTGAAGGATTAAATCACTATCTGATTTTGCCCCGCCCCACTGTCTTAGAAACATAGTATAATAGGTACATGTTAAAACAAGAACATACCTAATCCAGTGACTGAGTATTGCATAATATATACAATAGATGTATCCCTTTTGTGTAAAAATAAATAAATACGTGAGTATTTATTGAAGCAGGAAGGAAAGTCTAAAATTATCTCCAATTCAAAAGTCAACAAAAATAAATATGATTGGTTTTTGTCACGGAAACTAAATGTTGCGACTGTTTCTCATCACTATCATTTACATGAATATCAATGTCCAGAACAGAATAAAATCGAGTAAATGTGATATTTTTTCCTGTAATGCTTCATGGAGATTTTATATAACTTAATTTTGTGTGTGATTTCATAGGATTTAAAACCATACCACAATCAGGCTTTATCAAAAGAGCTTGCGTCAGTCTGTTATAAATCATTTGTTTATACTGCATCCATTGTAGCATATGTTTGCCCCCTCTGGGTAAAGTCCAAAGAAAGTTGCACGTTTCTTGTGGGTCTTATGATAATATTTGTGATTCTGGGAATTAACATGTAGCTTAACGTTGATTTTTATGTTCTAATGTTTTTTGAGGCATTCTCTGTATCTGTATAGTTATGAGTTATACTCTGAGCCAGGTGGTCTCTTTCTGCATTTCCTGAGTCCATCCCCATGGACCAGAGTCTCTCCTTGACCCCTCTTCTCAGTTTTACCTTGAGGCCATTTGTTCCTAATGTTCCTTTGAGTTGTTTTTTTATTCCTGCTCAATAACATGGTGAAAAGTCATTACGGATATGCATACCTGAGCTTACGTTCACAAGGGAGTGTAGGGATTCGAAGATGATGTTTTTCCCAGGAGCAAAAGGGAACAGGTCCCTCAATCAAGTCTGACTTGGGAGCAGGCAGCGATGTTTGATTTAAGTTGTCTGTATTAATGTGGGATACTGCTTAGTGGAAAAGTTTTGTGTGGTGCAAGTTTAATGACTGGTTAAAGATTTTTAGAGAGTACTTGATCCAACTCTGTTCTATGGAGACTGTGGCCCAGATCGTCATGTCTTTGTTCTTATTTGAAACCGTTTGCTTTCGACTTATAGGGGGAACATACTGACTGTCATGTTCCAAAACTCCATTTTTACCTAGGCCTCACCTAGTCAGAAGGTCCAAGATATGACCAGTTGGCTGCTGGAAGCCCACCAGGAGCTGCTGGGTTGTGTGGCTTCTACAGAGGGAGCAAGCTATGCTGAGAGATACCAGGTAAAGTATGTACCTGTAGACGACCTCTAAGTGGGTGGTTTTGAGTAATAACTTACAGCTTATGTGTGTGTGCTCCAGGCATTTCAGAACTTCATGGTCTCCTTCAATGAGCAGCAGTGGCCTGTGATGTCTCTGCTAAGGACCATGCGTCACACCTCAGAGCTGAATGAGGAACAGCGGGACCTCAGGAAGGCCTGGGACTCTCTGACTGAGAAGGTGAGCTGCTTCCTGTGGCCTCAAGATTCAGCTGACATCTATTACCTTACAGACATATTTACTGGCCAATATAGTCTGCCGGTATTAAGGTTCTACAGATTTTATTGGCATTGGCGGAAAACCCACCAGTAAGGTGCCGACACTGAGTGCTTGAATGTTCATTATGAGAAAAGGAGCTGTCAATGGAGAAAAATTTTGACCACATTAGATTATATCAGCTATTATTATTGGTTATAAGATTGTTTGGCTCTTTAAAATCTGCATTGGTGTCAGAGATCATACTTATCTGCATATTGATTGGGGACTGCTATCTTCCGTGTCTGCTCTACAAGCCTCATACATTTAGTGTTTTGTGGCATGTCATACACTAATACAAATGAATAATGCACAAACATGTATGCTAATATTTACTCAAGGAATAAAATATGCTGATGTAAATGCTAGTACCTGTTTAATCCACACATTGATATTGTAACTGTTTATCCCAGTCACAGTTGTGGGCGGCCTGGAGCCTATCCTAGGTAGCACAGAGCACAAGTGTACACTCCATTGGAGATGCCAATGCATAACTGGTTACGTACGTACACAAAATCATACTCTATAAGCAATTTTAGAGATGCTCGTCTAGTCGCGTGTTTTTGGACTGCAGGAGAACATGTAAACTCCACGCACACTAAGCAGAGGTGGAACTCAACCCTACCACCTTGCCGACTCTCTCTTTTTCCTAGCATTATGCCTTGTGCTAGCGCAGGGTCTACTTGTAAATTGATGTGGCGAAAAAGAACTCCAACTGATGTGTTCTCTGCCTGATGTTGAAGATTACCACACTCACACACATAATGGGCAATTTTGCAGTGCAGCCAATTAGCCTGGAACACGTCTTTGGACTGCGGGAGGATACTGGAGTACCTGGAGGAGACCTAGTATGCATGGGGAGAACATGCAAACTCCACACACACAGGACAAAAGCAGGATCTTAACCTCCAACACTGGTGGTGTAAGGCAACAGTGCTAACCACTGAGCCATCGTGCCCCCTACCACCTTGCTGCCCCTAGTACATGTCAGTTGTATAAAGGAATTTCATTCAACGATGTCTCCAATCTCTGCTAGGTAATACACGTAAAAACTAAGTCATATTCATTACAACTATAAGGCCTTTGTAGGACTAAATCAGTTTGCGTATCCACTGTGGCAGGCACTGTATGTGTCTGTATGTGTGAATTTGTAATGAGTGCATAACCGTAGTATAAATGTGCTTTATGATCCAGATGGAGCAATGTAAGGTGGAGCTTGACCTTGGTCTCCCTGCTCCTCTGGACACAATTGGTCAATGGCTGCAGCAGGTGGAAGGAATTCTGGGCACAGAGGACGAGGACATAACTGACCATGGCCAGGCTGCCAAGAATGCCCATAACAAGCAGGAACTCCTAAAGGTTTCCCACATCACTGTATTTATCTATCAATCATCTATCTTCAACTGCCTTATCTTCTCATTTTATTCCCCCTCTCAAGGTTCAACGTGTACTCTTTAGGGGAATCTAATCCCTGCTATGCTTGGTGTTTTGCTCAGGCCTCCATGAAGCAGATGAACCATCACCTGCATATACTACAGTCATTCTCCAACACTGACCAGTACGGGTCTTTGTTGGTACCAGAGCAAAAGCTGGATGAGATAAGGAGACGGTAAGTAAATCGTTCGGTGGGCACATCCTCACAGTCTGGATAGAGTGTTGCCGCCACCATACCCTCAAATCCTGGATACGTGGTCCCTCGTCATAGGTTCAACAACATGCAAGTCACAACCAAATACCACCGGATCAAGCTGGAGTACCAAGAGCGCCAGCATGTTGCCCTAGACCTGTTGTGCCACGTTAAGAGAAAGCTGAGGTCATGGGGAGGGCCCTACAGCTCCCAGGAGCACGTGAGGATTCTGGTCCAAGACTGGCAGGTATGTGGCCTGGAGAAATAGGCAGGTTTGAGGGAGAAAAATAAGAGAGGAGGCCAGTGTTTTAGGTGATGGAGAAATCATGGCTGGAGGGGGAAGAAGGTTCTGGAGAAGGGAGGAGGGGGTAAGGCTCTACTCAATTAGTATAGACTATATTTTAATCCTACTCTACCTTTAGAGCTTATCTGTTTTGTCAGAATATTTTCCTGAAAAAGCACAGCAGTCCATTGTCGTAACAGTCTGTCAGAGAGAGCTTTAGTCATGTGTCAACCTTAACAGCCAAGTCACGACTTAGTACTACTATACTTCCACTGCATTTCAGTGTAACGTTTTGATTTAGACATATTATTTTTGGGATTTTGGAACAGGTGCGTAAGAACTGGATTACATCATAAATAATAAAAAATTCAGTGTAAACAAAAACTGGCATCAGAATGCTATTGATTCAGGTGTCTGATTGCCTCAGGATACCGTGGACAAGCGGGGCCTGATCTCGCAGCTGGAGGCTGCATTATGGCAACTGAACAACATCTCCAGTAGCTACAGCAGTAAAATCGTTCTGGGTAAGTGTGTGTGTGGGCCTGTGTTTGTGCTGTTCTTTACACATATGTTGTTTGTGGGGTTTTGGGCATGTATATTTTTTTATTTTGGGAGAAATATCCTACTAAGGATTATAAACTTTGGAAAAAAAAAATGATCTGTGAGGTATATTTCCTCATTTTCAATAGCAATGAGAATTTTTTTTCATCAAAGGTTCAGACAGTTTTTTAGTAATTGGTTGCGGCTGGAGTTAGGAATTATACTTGCCTTAAAAGTGAGAATTAATGTGACGTACGTGCGTGCGTGTGTATGTGTGTGTGTGAAATTTGATATGCAGGGGTAACATAGGGGCAGCACCCCTCTAACACTGACTTGTTCCTGATTTTGCTGTGATCACATCTCATTCCATCAGCAGTGCTGGTGCAGGACACAAGAAGGGCTCTGTGGAGGACTTGTGCTGGCCCTGTGTTTCATACAAGTCAGACCATGAAAAGACCCTCCAGCATATCCAACGGAAAAACGCCATACATTAATAAATCATATATAGGCCCAGTGCTATCACAGAATTTGCTCTAGCAATGCACGAGTGATTGGCGTTGTGTCTCTATAGAATGAGATCCCCTCTTTGGTGCGTAAAAATTATATGCAATCCTCAAGTAAAGGTTCTCGTGGTTTCTTTAGAGCATATAACTTATGAATTATATATAGTGCTCCCTGTTGAGCACATCTTGGGAGGTGTGTGTTGTCTTAGCTGTTGTCCAGGCCCGCACCTTTAAGCGCCCCAGGTAGTTATGTTGTTTGCCTGCCTGCTTATGTTAGTATCCTGGTGACAGCCTCATTATTTCGGTGAGAAGCCTGTGTTACCCCTGAGGTGGTAATGGAGGGTTCTGGGTTTTGGGGGGTTTGAACTTGAACTGGTTAGATTGCTACATAGTTGTGCTCCCTGCATAGCCATGCTGAAAGCTGCAGTAGTGAGAGTCTGATCACAAGGGTAAGGGCCTTTCCACACACAGCACACAATGGATAAACAAAATGAAAATGCACAATATTTGGAAAAGAATGCCATACACTTAAAACCTTCACGCCAAGCACAATGTGAAATTTCTGTCATGTTCTGAAAAACATTCGGTAATTAAATGGAAAAAAAATGCAGCAGCAATAATTAGGTTTTTGTCATTTTTCTTTTGCCCAAATAACAGGAAAGGAAAAGGCAATGAGGATGCCAGGTATTTACCATCATTAAAAAAACAGCAGCACAGGGATATTCACCTGCCTTTATGAGACCCAAAGCTCCCTGACCACCATTTAAGTATTCTAGCTGTTTCACTCTGTTTCATTATCTGGCTCGACTGCCTCGTTATTGTCGTCCTTACTGCTGTCCACGCTAAAATAAATTGCACACCAGTTAGATTTTTATGATCTGTATTTTAAGAATTTTTGTATTGTACTTAAGTGCACTTAAATGTTTCAGATTTCATAACTGGAAATTTCTGAAATTAAATTTCTCGTTTAAAAGATTCACTTAGTCAAATGCAAATTCTATCCTATCGCTATGCCATAATTGGTGAGTTTTGTGCTGAAATCATGGATGCAGCACTCCTGTGGGTTACTAGTTACTTTTCATTTATCATTTAAGTGTTTTTCATAGAAGCAACATATTCTGAAGTAGACGTATAAGCCCCTTCTATGAAATTCTTTAGGTGACTGTCACCTTCAGAATACTGATGAAGGGGCAAGGAGCTACATGGATCGTGTCAAGTGGGACATTGATCACGTGGATAAAAATCCATCATTTTTTTGGTTGAAACTCAGAAAATGAACTGATTTTCGCATCTTCACAATACAACAGTCTCGGACTCTGTATGAAGGTGTTCACAGAAATCCTTTCCATGTGAAAATATCAGATTTGATCTGAAAAGGCCCTAAGAATAAGCATCTGCTTAGTTGTTACATATTTCATATTCAGTAGACACTTCTGTCCAAAGCAGCAATACAGCAAGGCAGATACATCAGAGTACAGGCAATAGTTCTGGGGTTAAGGACCTTAATCAAGGGCCAACAGTAAAATGAGCATTTTGCCGTTAGTGGGATTTGAATCATTGACCACACACTGCCACAGATTCATTGCTGCACCAGCCTCCGTTGAGTCTGGGGAACCATTATATGGTTACGTCATAACCGTTCCGCTCTCTCTACGTGAGGTGTAAAATTTAGAACGGTAAACCTCCTCTTCATTGTTCCTTTTTACTTTCCTCCATCCATCTCTCTAGCTGAGGACTCTCAGAGAATTACTCGTCGGGTGAAGGAGGTGCAGGAAGAGAGCACTACTGTGTTGGAGGCAGCGAGAGCGGCGAGGGTCACCATGGACCGTGTGCTGTCCTCTTGCGTCTCCTACTGCGAGAGCCTAAGTTCTCTGCAGGCCTGGCTGGACCACAGCCAGACAGCAGAGGTGTGTATCTTCATTCTCCTAAGCGACTGTTGTGGGTGTTGAATACAGGCTTTATACTGAAGCATTATACACTATTTTATTTCCTGATATCTGTTGTCTGTGCAGATTCCCACAGGCAATTCCACTAATATATTGTGTATAGAAGGCAGCAGTGGGTTAAGACAATGACTGTGTTAAGGGACCCAGTATTTTTTTCATTTAATCACAGACTCAATTGTGGATTTGGACACTCTGTGTCATAAAACTTTGAACTGATCTTTTTATAAGGCAGTTCCTGCCTTTAATTCTTGAATATCGACACTATAGAATTACAATAATAAAGAAAATACTTATTGGCTAGCGCATTGGGGCCTCACACCTTCTGGGTTGGGATGTATTGTCCTGGATAAATGGTTACACAGTCACGGCCAAAAATACTGCCACCCCTGCATTTCTTTTAGAAAATGCACCTCTCCTCCCAGAAAATTGTTGCAGTTAGAAAGGCTTTGGTATTCACGTTTATTTCTTTTGTTTACATTGGAGCAATACAAAAAAGCAGAGGAAAAAAAGTCAAATCTGATATCATTCCACACAGAACTTCAGAAATGAAGTGCACAAGATTATTGGTGCACTCAGCATAATATTTGGTAACACACCTTTTGGAAACAATAAAATGAAATCAATCACTTCCTGTAACAATGAATCAGTTTCTTACACCTCTCTACTGGAATTTTGGAGCACTCTTCTTTTACCAACTGCTCCAGGGGTATACTACGAAGCAGGGTGACGGGTTATCTAGGGGGGTATACTACGAAGCGGGGTGACGGGCTTATCCAGGGGGTATACTACGAAGCGGGGTGACGGGCTTATCCAGGGGGGTATACTACGAAGCGGGGTTACGGGGTATCCAGGGGGGAATACTACGAACCGGGGCTAGGGGTGACCCAGGTGGGAATC